>VDFB02245709.1:0-144846 GCA_007258455.2 Sequoia sempervirens | reverse complement strand
TCTTTGCAAATAAATCCTTCAGGCTGTTCCACATAGACCTCTTCATCTAAATAGCCATTCAAAAAGGCAGTTTTGACATCCATTTGATAAACAGTGATTTTTTTATAGATAGAATAAGCCAAGAATATTCTAATAGATTCTAGTCTAGCAACAGGTGCAAAAGTTTCACCAAAATCAATACCTTCTTGTTGAGGATAGCCTTTGCAGAAAAATATTGCTTTGTTGTGAACAACATTTCCATTTTCATCAAGCTTATTTATGTATATCCATTTTCCTCCAATGACATTCTTGTCATCTGGTCTTGGAACTAACTCCCAAGTCTAATTTTTCTCAATTTGATCAATTTCTTCCTACATAGCATTAACCCAACATAAATTTGTGAGAGCTTCATTAAAAAATTTAGGCTCAAACTGAGTAACTAAACAGAAAGCTATTTGAGCTTTTTCATCAGATTTTGTAGCCTTTCTTCTAGTTTGAACTCCTGCATTTTTATCTGCAATAATTTGATCTTTGGGGTGGTATTTAGCAAGATATTTTAGAGGAGTTTTTGATACACATTTTTCAGGACTTGCTTCTTCAATTTTAGGGTTTGTTGATTCAACATTAGACTTTGTTGTTTCAACTGCTTCTAAATTTATTTCAAGTTCAAGTTCTTCTTCCTCATTATCCTACATAGGTTTAGCATCTAAATGTGGTCTTTCATCAAATTTTACATTAACAACTTCAACAATATTATTAAGCCTTTTGTTAAGACATTTATAAGCTTTACTATGAGTTGAGTATCCCAAAAAGATACCCTCATCACTCTTGGATTGAAATTTTCCAAGGTGATCATCATCTTTCCTAATAAAACACTTGCTTCCAAAAAAATAAAAATACTTCACAGAAGTTGTTTTTCCATACCATAGTTCATAAGGGGTGTGTTTAGATTTCACCCTAAGTTGCACTCTATTCAAAATGTATACAGTTGTATGAACAACTTCTTTCCAGTACATATCGGACAACTTAGCTTCATCTAGCATTGTTCTAGCCATTTCTTTTACGGTTCTATTTTTACGTTCAACTACCCCATTTTGTTGAGGTGTTTTAGTTGCAGCATACTGCCTTTTAATATCGTGATGTTCACAGTAATCAATAAACTCTTGAGAGGTGAACTCACCTCCTTTGTCAGATCGTAGACATTTGAATTTCAGATTTTATTCCTTTTCAACCATTTTACGAAATATTGAACCTTTCAAAAGCTTCTAATTTGTGCTTAAGAAATGTGACCCAAACCATTCTAGTATAATCATCCACAAATAGCATAAAGTATTTTTCACCATTAATAGACCTTGTTCTAGTTGGTCCACAAAAATCTGTATGCACTAGTTGTAAAGGTTTTGATGAAGAATGTTCTTTTGTTTTGAAACTAACTCTAGTTTGTTTATCGCTTAAACATTCTTTGCACACAATTTTTTTTGGCTTGTTAAGGACTAGTAAACCTCTAACATTCTGATTTTAACTGATTCTAACCAGATTTCAAAATTTATGTGTCCTAATCTTTTATGCCATAACCAGCTTTCTTCAATTTGGCCCATTAGACACATACCTTGATTATTGTCATTGCTTGATGTCTCAAGAAGATTGTAAACATTTCCTTTAGTCCTTCTTCCAGTTGCAACAACCTTTCCAAGCTTGTTTTTAATCTCACATCCCTACGAGGTGAACAAAACATGATAACCACTGTCACAAAATTGACTAACACTTAGAAGATTGTGCTTAAGGCCTTCCACATAGTACACATTATAGATAGGGGTGTCCTCATTCAGAAGAAGTGAACCTCTACCTTTAATTTGTATACCAGAATTATCACCAAACTTCACATATCCACCTACATAATCTTCAAGGTTTATGAATTTATCCTTGTCGCTAGTCATGTGGTTAGAACATCCACCATCCTGGACCCATAAGTCCTTTTTCTTGGAATGAAAGGCAGTTTGGACTAACATAGTTTGCTCAGTGTTGTTAATATTCTTAGGCTTCCAGACCTTTTTTGATTTTCTGTTGTTTAAATTGCAGATCAGCTTTGCACTGTTTGACAGAGTGCCCCAAAGCATTGCATTTAAAACATCTGATCTGTTTAACAAAACCAAAGTATTTCTTAAGACCAAACCTAGGTATTCTAGGATTCATAAGCCTGCAAGAGCTCACTTTATGGCCAAATTTGTTGCAGAAAAAGCAGTAACCATAGAAGAAGGGATTGAATCTGTATGATGTTCTATTACCTTTTAAGGACTGAACATGATTCTTACCAAATTTAGAATGATTTGGACTTGAACCCTTGATTTCAGAAGAGGGTTTTTGTTTTGCATTATCGATTGAGCATTCACCCTTTTCAAACCCAACACCAGTTTTATCTTTATACGGCTTCTGCATGTTGAGCATCTCATTAAGTTTTAAAGTGCTTTCATATTTTTCAATTTCCTTTCTAAGACAAACAACTTCTTGTTCCAATTTTTGAATTTCTTGATCTTTGCAGCTTACAGTCACTCGAAGATAGTCCTCAACTCTTTTAGCTTCTTCAAGCTGAGTTTTTAGAGAGACTATTTCTTGATCAAGTTTATGTTCTTGAGTAAGAACTTGTTTTTTGAGTTTTCTTATCTCCTTTAAAGCACACTTCATTTCACTTTCAAGATCTAGTTCACCTTCTTCAATATCAATGTTGTTTGTATCTTCTTGCTGGGTGATTTCAGCGATGAACAATGTTTCATCTTCTTCTACTAATGAATCTTCGGATTCAATGTCATTTTCATCTTTACTAAACAAAATCTTCTTTTTGAAGTTGAAATTTCGTTTCTAAGGTTTAAAGGCCTTCTTCGTAGGCTATTTTCAGATTTCTCGTTGTCACTAATTTGATCATCATAGGGGCACTTTGCAGCAAAGTGACCTATTTTACCATAGTTAAAGCATTTAAAGGGAAGTTTTCCCTTATATTTTCCTAATCCCTTTTTAAGTTTTCTAACAAAATGGGATTCTTTAGAATCAGACAACTTTGACTCACTAACTTCATCTTTTTCTTTCTTTTCAGTGTTAAAGGTAGTTTCTTTTCCTATTGAATTTTTTTGCTAGTTCTCATTTCATAGGCAGTAAGAATTCCATGCAGACTATCTAAGGTAAGATGATCAAAATGTTTCTTTTCTTCAAGGGCTGAAACCTTAGATTCAAATTTAGATGGTAAGGTTCTAATGACCTTTGTAACCACATCAAATTCTTTAACCTCTTGACCTAAACCTTTCATTGCATTGACAACTTCAACCACTTTTTCATCATCCTTCATTCTCATTTCCTCAAACTGATGTTTGAGAGTAATGATTTTTGACAGTTTGACTTTCTCATTTCCTTGATATATGGTTTCAATTTTTTCCCAGATATCTTGAGCAGACTTGCAATGCATGACTTTAATAAACACATCTTTAGTTAAACCACACAAGATGGCATGCTTAGCTCTGACATTAGTTTCATACCTCTTTTTCTCAGCAGGATCTGTGGGTATTATGGCTAGAACATTGTACCCATTTAACACAATGCTCCAAACATCAACATCAAAAGAAACAAGAAATGCTTCCATTCTAATTTTCTAGAAAACATAATATGTTCCATCAAATAATGGAGCTATAGTTACAGAAGCTCCTTCTTGAGATTGTGCCATTAAAAACAGACTCCAAGACCAGGATCAATCCTAGGTGGTTTAGACCTATCAGAGGACCCTACACTCTGATACCAATTGTTGGAGTGAAAATGATACTGAGAGCGGGGGGGGTGAATCAGTGTCTTAATAGATTTAAACATTTTTCATAAAATAAAACATAGTTCAGATTTGATCTCAATATTTCAATGATTAATGCATTCATGAGTTGAATGTAATAATTCATAAGCAGGATTTAAACATTTTTCATAAAATAAAATAATCAAGGAATTTAATTTGGCATTGCTTGCTAAACAACTTTGGAGTCTTATCCTTGGGGGTAAAGAATAGTTGAGGATTCTTTCTAGTAAATATCTTCGTGGGATAAATAGGTTCAGAGGTCTTCTAGAGAATGGTTTCCTCCCCCCTTTGAGTTTGGAATTGTGGAATTTCATGCTAAAGGATAGATGTATTGTCTCTAAGGGGCTTCGTTGGTCCCTGGGAAATGGGCAGAGTATCCTCTTTTGGGAGGATTGGTGGATTGATTGTGGTCTCCTCAAAGATAAACCTTAGGTGAGCCCCTTTAGGGACCTTTATACATGAACCTTTGGGAACTATGTGGCTAATTATATCGTGGAGGGAAAATGGAAAAGGATTCAGGATGTGCACCAGGGGCTTGATATTCTCGACAAGTTTTTAGCTTTGGTCCATTTTTTGACTTCTCTACTGATAGGGTGGTGTGGCAGTTTTCCTCAAATGATTTTTTTTTTGTTTCCTCTTCTTTTTATAGGAAAATTGATGTATTCGGTCCCTCCCCCTTCTAGGCTAAATTGTGATTTCCTAAGTTAACCCCTAAAGTTAACATGTTTCTCTAGTTATTTTGTCAAGATAAAGTTTTGACTATTGATAATCTTTGGAAAAGGGACTTTATGATGCCAAATAGGTGCTATCTTTGTGAGGATTCCTCAAAGAATGCCTTCCATCTCATTGTTGGTTGCAATTATGCATTTTTTTTTTGGGCTAATGTGTTGCATCTATGGAATTTAAGCTAGGTTTTCCCCTCCTCTTTGGGAGAAATATGGTCTCAGTAGTCTTCCCCTTCATCCAATCCTTCACTTTCCTTTCTATGGTCTCTTATTTTGCCTCATGTGGCTTGGGGTTTATGGTGGGAAAGAAAAAATAGGATTTTTTGAATGCCTCTCTTTATTCTCTCCAACTCTCTTTTAAAATTTTCTCTTCTATTAAGGAAAAATTTATCTTTGAAGTGGCTCTTGTTAAGTATGTTGGTCCATAATTTTTTGTTTTGAAGTATGATTTGTTGGTGGCTAAGTGTTGGAACCTTCCTTTTGATATCTCTCTCCCCTTGTACAAGGTGAAGGCTTCTAGGGATAATATTTTTTAGCTAGCTTCACCTCAATATTGGAATAAAATCAACTTTGGAAATGCTTGTTGAATGTGAGGTAGTGTTGTGTGATTCTAATGATAGGTTTGTTTCTATGGTGGTGCTCTCTTTGGGAACTTAGAAAAACCACTATGTGGAAGCATCTGCAAACTATCATGGTTTGAAACTTGCACAGGAAAAGGGTTTTAAAAGGATTTGGTTGGAGGGAGATTCATTGAATATCATAAATTGTCTTAACAAGGTTCACCCTCCTTGTTGGACCATTGAAACATTATTAATGACTTCATTGCTATTATTAATTATTTGGAGGAGTATTATGTTTCTCATGTATTTCATGAAGCTAATTGTTGATTGTCTAGCTAACATCAGGGTCTTCTCTTAGCCTATAAAATGGGACCTAAATAACCCTCTACCCATTGAAATTTAAAAAATTATAATGCATGATCAAAATTTACAAGATAGTACATGTGTTATGGCCTAGAGGTGCTTGCTTGCTGAGTAATGCCCTCTTTAAAATGATGACAACTGCAACTTGGCTCATCTCTTAGGAATGATTGTGGAGTTTATGGTAAGATTTCATGATTAATTTTAGTGATGACTAATGGTCATTTAGATGTCAACTTCTCACAGATTTTGGGTGTTTATTCAAGCCTCTTTCTATGTTTCAAGAGCTTTATTTTGGTTGTCAATCTATCTTGGGTTCTTTTGTGCTTTGAGTTGCATTGCTCGTTACTAACCATGGGTGGGGATATATGTAGATTTGAACCAGTTTCTTGCAAAGATTTGAAAGCCAATGGGAAGATATGGGATATCTTAGTATAGGGTGGTGTAATGCCATATATTAAAAAATTGCATGGGTTTGATCCTTAGATTTCTCAAGTGTTTGTTAATGAATAGAGTCCTCAGAGTTTATGGTATGGAGTTTAATACTACCGAGGAACTTATTGCAAGTATAACGGGTTTAGCTACTAAAGGAAGGAATTTTTACAGAGATAGGTCAACGTCAAATTTTTTCATGAAGATCTTCAAAACGGGTGAGAGGGAGAAATTGAAAAAACTAACTTGTGGTGGTTATGACAAAAAATCCACTAAACCTATTTGGGTAGACTTGGTGGTTTCTCTAATTAGGTACTTTACCCTTGATGTCAGATTTTCTATTTATGGTTTTTATTTTATGCTTTTGAATCATTTTTGGAACAAAAAATGGTTTATTTTCCTTATTATTTGCTCCTTTCTTTGGAAAATGGGATAAATGAGTTTAGAAAGAACCCTAATAATGCAATTTTTCATGAGGATTTAATCAAGATGATTATGGAATATGCGAAGTTGTACTATGTCCCTGAAGTGCCTAAGAAATTGGCTAAAGTCTACCCTGTTAAGGATGTTTCTTCAGGCTATATATATGATATAGGAAGAGATTTTAAGGAAAAGGAATTGACTAAGGAGGGGTATGAATTAATGAAATTTTACTTAGACCCCTAGAGGATTTCAACCTGATGCCCAGGAAACAACCCAAGAAGGACCCCCAATCCTCTTGGTTAGGTGGCTCCCTGACAGGCTTTGATGGTGATGAGGCTCCTTCAACAGCTAATAATAGTAAGTGTAGACACTAAAAATTGTCCTAGGCCAACGAATTGTATTCTCAATCATTTCCTCTTTTTTCATTGATAAATAAATATTTTTTAATTATTTAATTATTTTTATAAAGTCATAAGTCTTGTATTAATTAAATAATTTTAATTATTTAATTAATTCATTTATATCTTTATTCCTCCTTGATTAATAAATATATATCATTTATTTAATTATGTCACTAATTAAGTCCCCTTCTTTCCAAAATTAAATAAATTCTTATTTATTTAATTTGGTCCACTCTCTTGAATTTTGAATTAAATTATTATTTAATTCAAACGGTCCTCTTTATCACATTCTTCTATGTTTAAATAATTATTCTAATTATTTAATTATTCATTGGCCACCTAAATTAAATATTTATTATTATTGAATTTCCTCTCACCTCTTTATCTGTGTCGATCCTTATCTATCCATGTCTCAATTAACCTCCACCCTTGATTAAATTATTTATAATTTAATCTTGACCGTTGATACTTATCATTTTCCCTAACGCTATTCCATTCTACATCTTTTATCCTTGGCCATTGATCTATTGACATTCAATCCTAACCCTTCATTCAAAATTTTCTTTCCTATAAAAGGCCTTGTCATCACCATTTTGAAACCTACCTCTTGAGATCTAGAGCTACCTACTCAAGCTTATGCGATCTTATGCTATCTTGCTATCAAGTCTATCAACATCAAGTCAAGTTCATCCATAGTCAATTAGAATCTTCAATATTTTGCTTTGTCATTGCCAAAGGCCTATTTGCATACTAAAAAATATGAGGGAAATTATCATATTTAGGAAAAATGGAGAAGTGTAATGAAGGTGAATCAATGGTGGGATGAATAATTTTGGTAATAATGTTCGATGTTTTATGTCTTTATGCTTATTTGTACTTGATTTTTTATTGAGGTTTGATTTATATGATTTATTGCCTAACATTGATAATTTTCACCCTGATTTACAGTAAGGGAACTAAGAAAGCTAAAGCCCATGTGGTTGATACTGCTACAATTTCTTCAAATAAGAAGGGGAGTCAAAATGAACTTGAGTAGGGAAATGTGACCAAAAGGGGGGAAATTTTTGAACCTCCTATAGAACGTAAGAGGAAGAATACTAAACTTGTATTGGAAAGTGCCAAGGGAGCTAAAGATAAGGGGTTTGTGGCTAAGAAAAATTTGAAAAGTGGTAATGAGAAGGAGTAGGGGGTTATTGCTATTGTTGGAAGGAACCTTAGAAGGTGGTGGAGACTGGTGAGAAATTTGTTGTTGATAGGTCTGGAAATGAGGTTGTGGAATTTCCTAAGTCTCCTGATGTAGCTAAGAAGGAGACCTCAAGACATAAAATCAAAATTCCTGGAAATTATGGTAAAGGAAAAGCTAAAGTGTTGGTGCAGGGTGATGTCCATCAAGAGGCTTAGTTTGAGGAGTCTGATAGTTTGTTTGTTGACACTAACATTTTTAATTTTAACAAGGAGGAGTTAAGAAATGTTTTGGGCATGGCTAAAGATGGTACCGTGAATTTTTTTAATCTTTTCAAATGGTTTTTTAGTGAAGTTAACCAGATCAAGATTAATTTGCACTTCTTGACCAACATGAATGTTGGGAGCATTAATAATAGTAATCGGGAGGCTATTGTTTATTATCAAATCAACATAATACATTTTATCCTTAATGGTGTTATTAATGATGTGTTGGGTATGAAGAAATACCATGAAGCCAAAATTGCTACTCTTGAGGAGAAGATTGGGAAAATACATGACAACCTAAATACCTTGGTTAAAATTAGTCAATCTTCTCTTCACAATAATGTGTGGGGTCTCGCTCTCTTGAATGATAAAGCACAAAAATGGACTAGAGAAATGATAGTTAAGTGAAAAGAGGCCAAGGGTGATGAGGTTGATGGTTTGGAAGGAATTCAAATTTTGGCTATGGATATTGGTCTGAGTATTCAGATGAGGAGCAATACTAATAAAAAAATGGTGATCCATTCTCATGATTTGGCTGAGGTCATGGATACACATGAGCATACCATTTCTTATGATTTGGAAACATCTAAGATCTTGAAGAACTTATAGTAGTCCTCTATTTTATTGGTGTTGTCTTTTGTTTTTTGTTATTGACTTGTTGATGGTAGGTTGCTTGTTTTATCCTACTTCATCTTCATGGAAACTATTTCTTTTTTAAGGGTTGCTTGGTTTGTCTTAGTTCATCTTTATTGCAGTTGTTTCTTGTAAAGGGTTACGAGTCCCTTCAAAACCTATTTTTCCTATAATTAAAAATAGAGGCCTTATAAACTACATAAAAAGGTCAAGAAAGAAAGAGGAAGAGAATAAAATGTTAGGAAAACTAGATATAGATTCTTTAGAGCCAAAGACCAAATTCTATTCCAAGACATCTTCTTCTAGCCAACAAAAGAAATTTTTTTCCATTGCAAGGAAGAATGATGACACCAAGAATAAACTTAGAAGAAGAAATAATTAATTCTTATGCAAAGGAACTTGGGATCCCAACCATCAATACAATAATAAAGAAGTGAAGTTATTAGAGGAAGAATTGGATGTCATGGAAGGAGAGGTCAAAAAAGAGATGAAACAAGAGGAAAATTAGTACTTGAGTTTTCTTGAAGATGATAATTCAAAGGAAAATGAATGCATGAACTTCTCTAGTAATGAGGAGAATGTTCCTAAACAATAATATTACTAAATTTCCCGTCTAGAGGCTTCAATAGAGGAGCATGTTAATTTTGAATTTTCTAAAAGTTTCAAATCATCAACTATTGGTAAAAAAATTTTGACAATAATTATGGTTATAACTTAAATTTTGGAGATGATGTTTTTGAAGATAGCTACATAGATATGGAACGAGATGAAGTTTGGGTCAAATAGGAAAACATGAGTAATTACTAATCTTTTTATAAGCAATTTTTTGAGATGGATGTATGGATACCTTATGATCTAACCCACTCTTTGTGGTGGAGTTCCAAGATGACCATGTTGAGAGGCATACTTGAATGAGAAAAGCTCCTCACTAGATATTAATGGAGGCTTTCAACTTTTTGAATTTTTTTTATTTTAGAAACTAATAATAAGAAATGGATCATTTTGATAGTAAGTAGGAACCTAAATCAAATTTTTGAAGGAGTACCTGAGCTACAAGAAGAATAAAAATTTGACTAAAATTTTGCTTGTAGGCATAAAGAAGAATTCACAAATGATGGGATACTACAAAATGGTTCCAACATTCCTAGTATCATGAAGACTCAACATGGTGATAGCACTTGGGGAGGATATTAAGAGTGCAATCTCATCGAGCTAAATTAGATATTTTATCATGATGGAATTTGCATTTCTAGGATGAATTTGGAGTGAAGAGCACCATCATGAGACAAGGATGGGTTATTAAAAAATATCCTTCATACCATAGAAGCAACAAGCACACTAGAAGATTTCAAGAGGACTCTTTAAAGATTAGAGTAGCACAAAATAACCATAGTGGTGAATTTATTTGGCATCAAAACCAACCACCAAGGGAATATATGTTCACATAGAGGTGATCATAGTGGACAAAACTTTGTAATAAATTTAAAATGATCAAGCAAAACCAATTCGGGAGGACATATTTCAAAGTGATCTTTAGTGAAGCCCTTCAAGTAGAGAGAAGCATGTAATGTCCCTTGAAAGGTTGTGACTCCTTCAAATATAACTTTATCGAAAATGATGAAATTTTATTATAACATTCAACTTTATAATTTTATGAATAATTCAGAAAATAGAACCTATCTTGGTTTTCTGCAATAATTCTCCTTCAAAATGTGATGATAATGGATTTGTCAAATATTATGAATTTATTTTAATATTTAGATTAATAATTCATAACATAAGTCAAAATGAATCATATCTTGAAATTCTTTGCAAGTGCTTTCAAACCTGTTGAATTAGAGGTTCTCATCCCTAACTAAGTAGTGGCAATATTAAGGGTTTTCATCCTTAAAACTTTAGTCCACCTTGGAGGGTTTTCATCCTCCTTGATCAAGATTTGGGTTTTCATTCAATCTTGATAAGAGAAATAAGGGCTTTCATCTTTAATTTCTCATGACCTTGGAAGGGTTTTCATCCTCCCTATTTGCAAGACACTTCCTCAAATTCAAAATTGATTGCTTGATGTATTGATATAGTTATTGTTGTTTGCTTGATTGGTCTTTTTGAAATTTTTATTGCTTGATTTCTTGATGGATAGATGATTGATTATTGTTGATTGAATGTCAATGAACCCTTTATATCCGTTTCTTAAAGGAGTCACCACCCTTCACAATAAATGAGTCACCACCCTTCATTGACACCTTTTGAGAATAATAATTTATTTCCAAATTGATTGATTGATTCATTCTCCATTGATCATTTCTCCACACAGAAATGATCTCCCTTTTATATCCCATTATTGAAGGAGTCACAACCTTTCATATTTGAAGGAGTCACAACCTTTCAAATTAGAAAGATTCACAATCTTTCACATTAGAAGGGGTCACATAATATTTATTCTTAATCATTTTTTTAATCCCTTCTTCTCATGGAATGATCCCTCCTTTATACCTTATTGGTGAAAGAGTCACCACCTTTCACCATCGCTACCCTTGGAAAATATAATTTAAGTTTAATTAAACTCTTTTGTTGGCACTCCCATATGAATATTGCTAACACCTCCTTGCATTGGCTTTTATGATATCACCTAGTCAATGATTTAATATGTTGTAATCTAGGAATTTTGGTGGGGCATGAAAAAACAACAATTTCCAAGACTAACTTGGAATCTTGGTATATGTGATTGCAAACATGATTTTTTTTTATAAAATTGTTGGAAGACAAGCAATATTTGAGTGAGGAGGACTATATTATCCTTTTTTAATAAACCTTGGAGAATAATTGAATAATTAATATTGAGTTGCTCAAAAACAATAAATTAAAATACAACTAGTGAAAAAAACAACCTGTGTCAATAAAAACTCTTCAAGGAAAAATTGACGTGCAACTGGTCATTGAATTTGAAAGGGTTAATGTATAACTGGAAAAATAGGAGTGGGAATCACATTGATGGGGTAGTGGAAGAGTAGCGTTGACATTTTGAAAATAATAATTGATTAGTCGTCAGGGTAGTAGAAGAGTGCATTTGCATGTTTAAAAGGAAACAATTTTCATTCAACAACGACAGGTGCTCTGCAATCATGGCAGGTAAACTCTTGCCATGGCATTTTCTTATCTACAATATATAGAGAACGAAGCATTTGTGGGGGGAAAAATGGAGTGCATTGTGTGGTGCAAGAAGCTTAGCCAGAGATTCATCGCTCTCGGCCATTGTGCCTAGCCTCAATAAGGTAACAAAAATAATTTCAACCTTAATTTTCTTTGCAAAATTTCAATATACTGTAAAAATTAATGGTTTCTGAGTGGTTCATATTTTGGTTTTGTAACAGATAGATATCTACCCCTCTGGCGAGGGCTCCTCATTAGGGTGGGGTCCCATGGGGGCGCTGCAGGGTCTATTTTGAAGGAACAGGAGGTCCCATGGATTCAGAAAAACATTGCTACGGGATTAAATGGAATCTGCCCCAGAAAAATAGCTGCTCCTATGGTTTAGGGCTGCAAACTTGAGGGGCGGAAATGGGGTGGGGCTGGAGCTCGCCCCTACAGTTTAGCAAATGTTTTTGCCAGTTGTCGGCTATCAAACTCGAGTTTCAGATTCCCACCAGAATGAAATTGGGGGGAAATATTGTAAATTTACAACTTTATAATCTCTATGTTTTACGTTTTACTGCCGCAGCAAATTCGCCTCTTACCATGAAATGAAACTGTCTTGCTGGTCGAAAGCCAATTGCCTGCATTGAGTCTCACTGTTTTGGTCGAAAGCCAACTGCCTGCATTTAATTTAATGGCTTATCAGTAAAACTTAAAGACGAGCAAAATCACTGCGCAGCTTTAAATGAAGGTGCAGCAATCTGTTTAAAGGGCAAACAATCTGTACGAACGCAGATAGATGGATGCCGATCATGGCCATTAGTTTTCAAGATTTCAGAAAATTAGCTGAACTTTGCTATTTTTTTCATGGGACCGCCAGCTTTAAAAAATTCCTAAAAAATCTCAGCAGCACCCGCTGAGACTTTTGAGGAAGCCCGCCCTCATGGGACCCCACTGTTATTGCATTCAACTAGTATCTTATTTCTCTATTCTGCTTTTTCTTGACTAAAGTTGCTCTTTTGTCTGCAAAGTTAAAATCGTTTCTTGCTAAATATAGGCACATACCAAAAAAATTGGAATGGAAGCTCATTTTCTGGTAAATATAATTTTATCTTTTTATTATTAGAAATCGTTCTATTAGTCATAGATTTATATCATACATTTAGAGTTCAAATTTAGAAATTTGATTGTTTCCTAATTGTTTAATTGAACAGAACATGGTTTTTAAGCTGTGGGAGGTTCAAATCATCGTAGAATCACCATACATAAATATAATTTGGAGTCATTGATGAGATTGAAGACCCTGGAAGAGCAAGCTGCTAGATGGGGTCATTGAGGAGATTGAAGACCTTGATCTAAAGGCATTGAGGAGGTCGTTTCACACATGCATATACTAGAAACTCTTTGTTCCACTCAAATTCGCCCTAAGCCGCTTGTGGAGTATGGAAGGAAATGCAACGGCTCTCATGAAGCTTGATTTTTAAGGTCCTGTAAGCAAAATTAAAGGCCGATTCAAACCCTGTACCTTTTTTCGCGTCTTTGATGTTGGATAAATTTATAGATTTACTATTTCCACACCATAATGCAACCACAAAATTGGAAGAGGGGAAAGGTGTTCAAATCTGCAAGTTTTATATTTATTTGCAGGCACTATGATTTCAACCAAAATCTTATTTTTCTTTGTTGTGGTCGTTTTGTTTTTTTTCATTAAATATACTAGGCAATAACAAAGGGTTGGAGTCTAAATGAGAAGGGTTATTGCATGGATTTCTATTTAATTATTTGTATATATAGTAAAATATTAAATCAAAGTGATGATGATATCTAATGTAGCATTGATTACATTAAAAAATATATATATTTGTTTAACATATATTTTTTTTAAATATGTAATTTCTTAAAATTAAGATATGTGATTTTTGAAGTATATATTTAAATATTTTCTCTCAAAGATTATATAGATAATGTGTATTTAGAGGTGATGATAATGTGTATCACATTTTTCTAAGAAGAATATTTTTTTAAAATTAAATAGATCTATTTTACATATGAAATTGATTATATAGTTCAATTATTTTTATTTTAAAATAATTCCACAATTACTAATTACAATTCTAAAATAAAATAAATCAACAACTACAATCTAATAATAAAAGCAACCTTTCTATTCTATTTGTTTTTTGCTTGAATACAAATCATTTGATATTTAAAAAATACTAAAAAAAAATACAAATCATTAACTTAAATAAAAATAAAATATTAAAAATAAAATTAATTACCAAAAAGAAACTACAGTTATGCAAAGGCAAAAATTAACTTATAAAGAATTAAATTCTATTTTCTTTCTTTTTAGTTTTTTTAAGTCCAGAGGCTTCCTACACTCACATAATGGATTGAAAAACCTAGTACATTTTTATTCTTTGCATTTATTAATCACAAAGATTTGAAAATATTTATTATAAATTAAGCAAAAAATAAAATAAATAAATAAGCGTCTGAGAAGGATAATCTGACATATCTTATATATTAATATTTAATATATGTATACTAGTTTTAATTATTTTAAAAAAAATTAAAAGAGATTTTTCTCTCAAAGAAAGTTATAAAAGGAATTCAGGAAAGGAAAAAGTATTCTGAAGATTTATAATTTCTCTTCCTATGCCTATGTCTAAACTTCTACAGATGGGTTGAAAACCCCAATGGCTTCATGATAAACAAAAATTCGAAAAGCTAAAACTAAAGGACGAAAACCTTACACTTTCAACAAAGCGAGTTCATTTAGGGATAAACAGTGAGCTAAAGATTTCAAAATGAAGACGAAAACCCTCATTTCGCTTCTAGTGATTCCCTTCAAAAATCACCTTCGATGTTGAATGTAATCAATTGAAGATCTTCTATTTGCAGGACTTGGAGGATTACCAAGGAGTGATTTTAGATGTTTCAGTTGTGAGATTCATGAATACATTTCTAGGAATGATTTATAAGATACAGGTGAATGATTATTAATGGTTGAGTAAACATTTTACATCTTGAGTAGGTCGTAGCATTAGATTACCTAAACTGCCATGTTTTGACTATCATATTTAGTCAGTTGACCCTTTTCAAACAAAGGAAGATGCAAATAGGGTGTTAAAAATCATAGAGGTAGGGTTAGAATGACAATGCAACAGAGATTGAATGGTCCTAGTTCCTGATGGAAATGAATAAGAGTCATAACAGGAAAAAGAGTACATATATTTTAGGTCACACCTAGGAAATATGGGAGAAAATATTCAAATGTCTTCACCAGTTGCAGAGTTAATGCGCGGGAGCAAGTAGTTTACGTTCTAAGTTGCAGTTCCCATATATGAGGGTTTAAAATCCCTCATAACTTGTCACAGCCCTGATCTCCATACAATTAATGTCTGGTCTCTACTAATAAAGGATTCCATAATCTCAAAAGTGACTTGGATATTAAACCAAGTCGTGAGTCACAATTCATATCTATCATAATATTGTTGATCTAATCTATAGTAGGCATGAGGTATTTATAGAGGTCTGTGAATATTTTGGAAGGATTTTAGAATCAACATCAACTACCAAATCAAGACTGAAACAAAGGTTTCCAGGAAAATAATGAAGGCATAGCTAATTCTTCTATCAGCCATACCAATATAAGGGAGTTTGGAGGGTGGCATGTGGTTGTTTGAGGGAGGTCGAGGCTTTATTGGATGCATGAAAGGATTTTTAAATGCAACAGACTTACTTGCAATCACCAAAATATTCATGGTATTTGATGTGTCGGTGTTCTACAATGGTATATAAATGTCCCTATAAATAACAGCTTTGACATATAAATTTTCTAGTTCCAAGTCAAACTTTAAATAGTTTCATATGTTTTTGATATAAAAAGCAGCAAAAACAAGGGTGTTGTCTCATCAATACAAGGCAACCAAGGCCATCCAAAGAAAACACATTAACAACATAGTGACAACAGAGTAAACCAATCCATCACCCACAACAAGTCATATCAAAAACCCTAAAACAACACTAAAAACTAAATAATTAAAAGAGTCCATCATGCAGGCATGATACGAAGTAGTCGAGTCAATAGACCCCTAGGGGTCAAACGAGTCATAAAATAACATATATATATTAATAGTCATAGTTAAACTAACAAAAATCTTAAAGATCCAAAAGCCTAATTATTTTCATCCATGCATGGTTTGTTCCGAATAGTAGTCACCCAATCCGCCATGAGGAACTTAAGCAGTTCCTTAAAGCTTGCGTCCTCCTCGCCATCATTCGTGGACTTGTCATTTTGCAGAAAATATAAACTAGTATCCGACCTATGCATGACCTTCAAGGAAAAGTGTGACACTTCCTAAACCTTTTTCTCCAACCTCTCGATTCTCCCTTTCATCTTGTCAACTTCATCCCAAGCCTGCTCCTTTTTATTGTAATCTTCTCTCAAGGGGAGCTTTCCCTCAGCCATATTAGAGGGTCGGGGTTTGATTTCCTTCACATTAATACTGGCAGAGCCCTTCTTCAGACTTTCAAACACGTGGGAGGCACTACTCACCGAGATAGACTGATCCTCCTCTCCAGCCACCTGTTCCTCCTGACTTTTGCTGTCACTCCCATTTCCACTATCCAAATCTAAAGCCTCTTTGAGACTTCTCACCTTGTCCTGCTTATAGACCAATTTATTAGATCTGCAGGGGGTATTTGCTTCTTCAGTAATTTTGATGTCAGAATCAATTTGGTGGATGCAAAATTTTGTTTTCTTAGAAGCTTTGGCCTTAGGTCTCGGGGTAGGAGCAGAACGTTTTTTATCCTTACCCTTTTCCCCCAAACCCGTCGTAGGGGAAGGGCTTTCAAAGTGGGATTTTTTAAGCATTTTTTCTTGCTTGGGCCTGGCACATCCATAATGCTTGCAGAAGGGGGAGTGGAGGAAACTAGGGTTTCATTAAGAGCGGGCAGACAAGGGACTTCTTGCACAGTGATAGGTCGAGCATGGAAAAGGGCCATGTGAAAATGATAAAGCCTAGACATAAGTCCTTGGTGTAGGATAGCATAATTCTTTCTAGAAATTAAGGCTTCAGTAAACTCTGAAACAGTGTTATCTAGAGAGTGAAACAGGAAAAACGGAATGGAAATATATTGGTGATTCCTAAGGTGGTTAAGGAAATTAAAATGGTAATAGTAGTAAACCCCATACCTTCCTTCCAGCGTGAAGTACTTCATGATCACCATACAAATTCTATCCCATGGTTCTGGAAGTGCCTCCCAGTCATAGCCACCCCGCAGCTTGACGGGCTTCTCCTCACCCTGGAAGAACTGGTTAAGACTAATCTGGTCTGGCACTTTCGTGGTTTTCTTCCAGGTTCGTCCACTATTTAGAAGCCTCGTAGCTCTTGCTATAACCTCCTAAGAGACTTCAATAGAAATGTTGCTGATGGTAACCCTACCATCATTCCAAGAGGTGACAAACTTATTTGACAGGCCCTCGTCATGCCCAGTCATGGCCTTCATATACTAGGAAATGCCTCCCTCTTTGTAAATGTGCCAAATAGTGGCATCCGCCTTCCACTCGTCACACTTTTCTGGCTCCACGCGCACTCTGTCCCCATCCATAGAGACCAAACAAAAGTCGCAGACCACCTTAACAGTAAAAAGATAACTAGGGCACAAGACATGGCAACCAATTCTAGATGGTACAAGAGATAACAGGAAAAGGCCGGTGAGAAGTGACATGAAAAATAAAAAAAGAAGGCATAATAAATGCCATAGCTCATCCCACGTGAAGGTAGCAGTTCCCTCATGTGAATCGTCCAAGGCACGTAAGGGCATAATATCGGCATAAAACTTAGCCAGCTCAAAAAATCTAACAAAATTCGCTAAATTATGAGGCTCAACGCAAAAATTTAGGGGGTTCAAAAAATGACGACCCCATCGGCCACTAGGGGTAGAAAGACTCACCTTGCCATCGGCCCAAAAGAGGTCGTACATGCCAAAGGACAATCACATGATATCCATCACCTCACACAACGAACAATTATTCAAAACCATGCTCCCACCAAAAATACTAACCAAAGTTAGTAGGAGCCAGGCTAAAATAAGTAAACACCTTCTAGGGCTCATCATTTATATTATTGAATATCATAAAAAGGAGGTTGATACTTGGGGAAGGAGACGAGACAACATACTGTCATTTGAGGACAGCAACCAAGTGGATTCCAAGTTTGCAGATGATCAATGTGGAAAAGTATTTCTTTTTGAAGAACTGCCAACCGGGGTTGTAGGTCCCATTGGTAGATTGGAAGATTTGTTTGCTGCCCCGTCCTCCCAGCCTTATGCAAGCTTAATGTCTAAAGTGTTGCACCCTCCACTGCGCCTGCTCGAGGCTGCCGATGTAATGATCAAGGATGATGTGCTTGCTCTCGACTATCCAATGTTGCCACCTCCATGTGACGACATCCAGGTTCTATCCTTCCTTCCCCCTATTATTTCTCATAACTACACTTATTATTTTGATTATGGGAATAAGGGAAAATGAACATGTTTATGGATTAACCATGGGTTCAACGAGCCTCCTCAATTGCTGATTTTTCATGATGGCGTGATTGAACTTGAGTGCTGCAACATTGAATTTATTTTTTCAGAATTTAAAGACAAGTTTGCATGGTTAAGAACAATAACGATCACCCGTTTGCTTGTGCATGCACTGCGAAATCTAATGACTGTTAATGTTAGCTCACCCTGCCTGAACATAGTGCTTTGTAAATATCTTTGTACATAGCCCGTTTTGAGTAGTATAGGTTTCTTGTAAATACTCTTATTTGTTGCTTTCCTTAGGTTAGTTGGTTTGATGTAGGTAGTTTGCTTTTTGTTTGCTTTCGCTTTGTTGTTGCTTTGCTCAGGGTCCGTCTACTTTTAGCTGGGCACATATGTGCGCACAACAACCATAATTATCGCCTAGGGTTGTTCTACGTATTTTTTTGTCAAACTCTAATCAAGTCTTTAGAGTGGATGGTGAAGGTCTTCTGTTAGTGTCAAACGATCTAGGTGTTTGATTCAAAGAGGATAAGTTGTTGGTTTAGTCTGACTCTGACGTATTCTGAAATATTACAACTCTTACACATCTTAAGAATCTGACGGTCACTATAGGGCCTTTTGTGAAGTTTAGTTAAGTGAAAAATATAAAATTCTGCTCCAGCGCCACTATGATTCTCAGCCTTGAGCGCAAGCTTCAATGCTTGCAGGTTGAAATAAAAGAGTTGAAAAGAGAAAAGAAAGAAAGAAAGAAAACATTGAAAATTAAAAGAAAGAGAAAATTCAAATTTTCAGGGGTATCTGAGCAACTCTACTGGGGCTATGGATGCCTGGCTGGCAGTAGAGCAATGTTCGGGAGAATCACAACGACAACCTCATCGGGGCTATGGACACCTGACTGGCAGCGAGGCAATGTCCCAGATGCTTTTGGAGTTAGAATAAACTATGTAGCTTAACTTGACGGAGCTTGGGTTCCTGTAGCAACTGAAGGATGGGAATTAACGCAATTGCACACACTTGGATTTTCAGCATACTGGGTTGGGTTGTGTTATCACGGAATCTAGCGTGGCTCATTCCACGGATAACCCCCCTACGAAACTTGTTCGTTTCTTAGGATTCGTGAAGTTCAAGCACGCATAACGAAGTGATTTTCAAGCCACCTCGAAATGCGTTCACAAGTCTCTAATAGTCAATTCAAGCATTCCCCCATGTTCGCCTTGCGAAGACCTTCGAAACGAGATCTTTCGCGAAGTTTCACTGTTCATACTTAGCAAATTGCAAAAAATGCAGTGGCACTGAAAAAGTGCGCTCCTGCCTTGAAGCCAAAATTGGCTAAGTCTGGAAAATGCAAGGGCGCTAAAATTTAGCGCCCCTACATGCAGTGAAAATTCCAAAAAATGTAATAGCGCTAAATTTTAGCGCCATTACATTTTCTTTCGCCACTTAAACTTTTTCATGACTCTGGCACGTTTCTTCATGTTTTCGCGTTTTTCGTCAATCGTGCCACTTTTCGTGCCTAAATTTATTGCTTGACTTGAGTTAGGTTTTTTATTTTCCTTTTTCACTTAAGAGTCTTTTAATTCGCCATTTTGCATTATTATGAACTTTGTTCTTTTCTTCCTCTTGTTGGGCGAATTACATCTCAACTGCAAAACTCATTTTTGAAGATTTTTGCCATTACTTCAGTGTCTTCGCGTTTTGGTTCTGGTAAGTCGTTTTGCTTTGTCATTTTTATTTTTTCATTTGTATATGTTCAAGGTTAGCATACACGTTTTTTGTTTTGTTTTCTTCACAACCCCACGCGTTTTTGTTTCTGTTTTCTTCACATTTCGCATCTTCTCTTTTCCATACGCGTATTTCTTTCCTCCATTTCCGTTGTCTTCTCCTACGCATTCTTTTCTTACTTTTACCCTACGCGTTTTGTTCTCCTCCATTCGCGTTTTTCATCTATCCTCACGCAATGCAAACTCTTGTGTTTCGTTTTCATTCCTTTCTCCACCTTGCATTCCCTCCTAATGTTTTGATTATTCACTCCGCTCTCTCCATTCGTTTTGATGCGAACTTTGAGATCCCAAAGAGGGTTTCTGTTTGATAGTTTCTCTAGCAATTCAATGCATTGATAATGATAATAAGTTGCATCCAAAGACAAACCAAATGGTCTCCAAACAAACAAATTGCATGTTGACAAGCACGAGCGCCCTCGCCATTCTTCCCTACATCTGCATTTCAAAATTGAAAAAATTGCAAAAGCGCTAAATTTTAGCGCCATGACATCTTGAAAATGTCAGAAAAATCCTAACACTGAAAGTGTAAGGGTGCTAAAATTTAGCGCCCTTGCACCAAAAGCAATTTTCCAAAAATGTAAGGGCGCTAAATTTTAGCGCCCTTACACTTTTTCCTAGTTTCTTCCAATTCTTCCCAAATGAACTTCATTTTTGACTAGTGCACTCCTAAGCCTCATTTTTTTGCATTTGTGCATCATTTTGCGTGCCTCGTAATCTGCTTCATGATCTCTCATCCTTGTGCTCATTTTGCGCTTACCCATGTTTCCTAACAATTGGTGTTTGTTCTGGCTAAACGGATTGTAGTCTACTTTCAAAGATCGTCAAGTCAAGAGTGATCAGAGTTCCAGTTCTTTTGGATGACTGCTACTAAGCCTCCTTCTTCTTCGAAAGCAAAAGGCAAGATGAAGTACAAATATCAAGGCATCTATCCGCCAACTATGGTGCTTTCCAAAGTCGAAGAGATAAAAGATACCGAAGTTGGTCATCAAGACTTGGTTGACTTCGCAAAGCTAACAGAGACGAAGCCTCTTCCTGATTCAATGAGAGCGATCGTACACAGCAACCTCCACTTGGTGGCGATGTTCCCTACAGCTGCGCACAATACCGAGTTTGTTCTTCAAGTTGCGTCTCATTACATCAGAGAAAGCAGAAGTGCGATCGACTCTTCCGGGCACGAGATTCTGAGACTCGACCCCGATTTCTTTGACATTGTCTTCAAGGTCCCTCATATGGAGAAATATATTGACATCTCCATGTCAAAAGCACAGGAGATCTTCGATGCTGATCCCAATAAAGCTAAGCAGTTGATAAACACTCAATGGCTCAAAGCCTAGATCATCCTGTTTCTAGATGGCCGAAAAGGACTCTGAAGTGACTTCAAAGATGACGTCAAGGATATGATCACGTTTCTAAGCAGAGTGAAGGGCTTGCCGGAATCATCCACTTTTCACGATTGGATGTATGAATACATCAGGATCATAAGAAGGTATTATTGACCGGGCAAACAAATCAGTGATGAGATCCACGAGCAGTTGATCAATGCTCCTTCTACATTGAAGTTCTACATGACTTCTTACCTGGTGTACGCGGCAGCTGTGATGAGACAATTCCCAGGTCTATCTACAAAAGGGAATCGGATGATGGTGCCTGTGTACAGATATTTCTACCAATTGGAGCTAAAGGAGAGCTTTCATCATTTCAGACGGGTCACTGATGCTTTCTTTGCGCCTTTACTCTTCAACTTTGATCCAGCTTTGGAAAGAAGAAGAGTATCTGATGAGGCTTATAAGGTGGTAAGTAAAGTTGGATGCATTTTTCTCCAATTCCCAACGTTTACTTACTTGAGAGTAGGCTGCTACACCGGTTGTCCCTACATGCTACCACGTTATCCTTCGGATAAGTGGATTCTCATGGAAACATGCAGACAGTTGATGTCAGTGCAGAAAGAACGAAGAAGCAACCACAAGCGTGGGTTCAAGTTCCCACGACCATCGGCCATATACTATCCAAACCGCACAAAAAGCAAGTCCTATCTATGCTGAAATGTAGATCATGACCATCAAAACCTACGTGTATAGGTTTGATTTCGACTCTGAGATGTGGAAAAGTTGCAAAAAAGGTCATAACCACGAATTACCCGTTTGAAGACATCACAGGTAGTGCGAGATGAAGAAGCCGTGCATAAAATGGACTATTCGCGATTGGCCAGGTTCAACAAATCAGAGATCTTGGTATTGCTGATTTACCAGAGGATTTTGAGGATCCAGGTGATATCATGAATGCTGTCTATGATGAGCAAGGCATTGCTAAAAGGTCGTTGCCTGCAATACAATGGTCTAGGAAAGAGGTTACCAGCATGAGAGAAAGGCTGAGACCAATCCTAGCCAACACAGAAGAATGGTTACATAAACATGGTTATGCAATGAAAAGTTTCAGAACAGACTCAGAAGGAGAGGAGTCTGAAGCAGAAGCTCGCCAACAGCAAGAACTCCACGACAAAAACAAATCAGCGGCCGTTCCCACTTCTTCGCGAAGAGGTCCTAGGATCAAGTTCACTGTTGGTAAGAAAGATACCCAGGCTGTCTAAGAGAAAGAAATCATGGAATCTCATCCATCTCGCTCTAAGGGTAAAAAGCCTATTCTTGAGGAGATAGATTCCGATGAAGAAGAAACTTCAAGCGACCAATCCACTGAAGATGAAAATTCAGCAGAAGCAGACTCCGATGCCGAAGAGGTTTCTGAAAGTGGGCAAGAGTCTGATGAAGATTTTGGAGAAGGATCTGAAGGTGACTTTGAAGGTGAGCCAGAATCGGAGAGACAAGAGGGTGATCAACAGGAACCCGGGCACGATCAAGAAAGAACTACTTCTCCTCTTGAGAATGTAGTTGAGGAAATTCACAGAACATCATCGCCCATGACTTCAAACCTTCCTCATACCCCTCCAGATTCAAGAACTCCTCCACCTCCTGTTCCCTCGTCACCTATCCCTACCACATGCATTCCTGCAGCCGAGATATCCCCTATCCCTGTAGCATCAACCCAGCTTGATACTCCTTCAGTGACAAGCATCCATACGGTTGATATACTGTCAAGCCCACCATCGTCCATTCCTTAGCTTGTTCTTTAACGATGATATCACTTCTGGCCAATCTAACTACTAAAATTTGAGCTCGGACGGCGCGGATCAGCTCAATGTGTCAACTACAGGAGCAATGATGACAAATACTTCTCCAATTGTCACGATACCAATGGTAAGTTCAGATGTGACAATAACTTCAGAAGTGGCAATGGCGACCGAATTGATAGTAGATCCAGAAGTTCACACTTCTTTTCTTCCTCCTTGGCTAATATCTCAAGTGTCGAAGCGCAAAAAGCAAATGATTTCTCCAGAGGAGCTCGACCTCGGCGATAGTTCCTTCCCAAAAAGCCAAAGGGAGAAAAGGAAAAGTGTACCTTGGCTATCGACGCTGATAAGTCCGCCTACAAAGTATGCCGAAAATTGCATACCACCGAATCAAGAAGGCATTGAGGACTACACGCAAAAGGTCCAAATTGGTATACAACGTCGCAAGTCACTTTGGATATCTTGGCAGGAAGGCTGGATAAAGTTGAGCAAGCTCGTAACATGTACAAACAGAGGGCAGAGCATTATGCCACTGTTGTAAAGAGACTTGCCGGTTCTCCAAGTAATGCACAACCGCCGACAGTGGTAATGACATTGAAGGCCCAGTCACAAGAAAGTCGGTGAAATTCGCTTCCAAAGGCGTGGTGTTATATGATTTGCTTGAAAGCGACCATCTAACATGACCCTATAATTTTAATGCTGGATGAGAAAACTAATATGTTGGCCAAGCTCACCACAGAGCTTGATAAAGAAAAGAGCGTACTTTCCTAGGAGCGCAGAGACATGGAAAAATGCCCGTTGTCATGGTCGGAAATGAAACAGGTAAAGCTCAGCAAATTGGTGGAGGTTGGGGTAATTCCTGACAAAGAAAAGTTTGTAGAGGTAAGAGAATCACTGAAACACAGAATTCAAGTGGTTCAATCTCTCATAGAAGATCTTCACCAAATACAGGAAGATGTCGACAGGCATCGCAACATTCTTGACAAAAGTATTAGAGAGTTGCCTGGTCAACTTCTTGAGGAAAATCATATCTTCCTGCCGGCCACAGAAATATCCCTAATCTTCAAGGAAGCCATCATGAATTTGATCGACAGTTCAGACTTCTCAAAAGCTTCGTTGAACATCATTTGCATGCCCACATTGGACAACTAAGACGATCTCGATTGTGTGCAAGAAGGTTCACCAACCGCCATGAGATCATCAATGAATCTTCACCATTGTGGATTACAATCAAGTTGGTCCGTGATGAGAAGTTTCCAGTGTGAGACTAGGAGGAAATTTGAAGACTTCTCATACCAATGGAAACGAAGCAGCCCCCATTCTCCCAAAGCAGCCATTACTCAGATCCTATTACAGTGCATCTTGTAAATATTTCTCGACATTTTCGAATGTCATTTTGTAAATTGTAATTACACCAAGTCCAAAGATGTAATATTTCCAAATAAACATACCTTGACTTTGGTCAAAGTTAGGTGGAGATTCCCAAAATCAGCCACCTAACTCTTCCCCGATTTTAATCTCTTTCCTTCTTTGTTCATCCCTCTATATATAAGGTGAGGGATTTTCATTGTAAATGATCCTTTTAGTGTTTTTGCAACGAAGTGCTGCCCTTTTTGAAACAAATTTGTGAAACTTTGTGTTCATGCTTTGTGAATGAGATTTGATTAATAAAGAAAAGGATTGCAATCCAAACTTTGTGTTGGATTCGATACTTTCATGAGAGTTGATCTCATTTGGTAGTGATTTCAGTTTGAAGAATCAAGGACTCTAAGTAGTTTATGTAAACTTTGTGTTACATCTATTATTTAGATTGCATTGTTATTTCTTTTATCATTGGTTGAATGATCTACAAGACTTTATGCTTGTAATTATTCATACTCTTGGATACTCTTGTCGAAGGATCTACAAGACTTTGTGCTTGTAATCGTTCGTGCTATTTGACACTTTTGTTGGATGATCTACAAGACTTTGTGCGTGTAATCATTCATGCTGTTCGGAGAATTGTTGCGTCTAAGAAGACTTTGTGCTTCTAACGTAGCAAACGGTACGTCTACACAGATCCAACACTGATAAAGCTACGGAACGACTTTGTGCCTTCGTGAGCTTTCCCTTTTTACTTTATTTTGTTTGTTATTAATCACTTCTGGTATCTCTACGCTTCTCTTTGATGAGATAGAGCTATTGGTATTACTGCTAGTTGTTAGTTTTAGGTTATTAAGAATTCGGAACTTCCAACGGTGAAGCATTGTAAACATCTTCTCTGAAAAAAGAGAGAAGGATGAATGTAACACACTCTCAATTCGCGGAATTTCGCGTACATTTTTAATTCATTTGTTTGGATTTACTATCACTTTGTTAGCAAGAAGTAGCGGGTACCCCCTTTCAGAGGAGAGATTCACATCTCACATAGCCGGTATCGAATCCAAGTCAGGTAATCTACCAAAAGTCGACATAATTTTCACCCAACAGTTGGCTAGTGGTTTTGATCCTTTGCTACACCGGGTTTGTTTCCTCCCTAGCATAAAGGTCAGAACTAGAGATTCTGGGTTCGTGATTCCAGTTTGTCATCAAAATGCTCTAGAGCATTTCCCCAGCGAGTCGCCATTTGTTGTGCATGTTTTGCACACACGCCCCGCCGTAGGCAGGGACCCCCCTTTTTTCGCTCCCAACAGGCTGCTTTGCTCCTGTCTTGTTTTGTGTGCCCCATTTTCCAAGCCCAAATTGGTTGTGTTCCTTCAAATGATCAGATTCCCCTTACCAAATTCACCTACTTAGGGTATTCAAATCCGCAGAGAAATAAAGTCGCCCGTCCGCTTTCTGCCTTTTATGTTGTTCCTGCTGTTTGGAAACATTCGTGGACCCCTGTCGGTCCAGTTTCCACATTTTTGACTTTGGGACCAACTTTTTGGTGGATTTGGGATGTGTTCTTAGTGCCTAATTGAACTGCCAAGGTTTCATCAACGTTCCGTAAAGTTTCGATGGTTTCGAAAATTTCCCTCCGGAATTCCCTTTCTCTTTGGCTGTTTGGAAACATCTGTGGACCCTTGCCAGTCTGATTTCCACATTTTTGACTTTGGCACAAACTTTTTGATCGATTTGGGATGTGTTTGAAGTGCCTAATTGAATTGTCAAGGTTTCGTCAATGTTTTGTTAAGTTTCGGTGGTTTTGGAGCTTCGTCCCCCTTTAGCTGTTTTAGAACATCCGTGGAGCCCCGACGGCCCGGCCTCCAGAGCCCGGCCCCTCTATGGCTGTTTCCGGGACTTCATCCCTCTTTGGCCGTTTTGAACATCCGTGGAGCCCCGGCAGCCCGGCCTCCGGAGCCTGGCCCCTCCGTGGCCGTTTCCGAGAGTCTGTCCCTCTGTGGTCGTTTGGAAACATTCGTGGACCCCTGTTGATCCGGTTTCCACATTTTTGACTTTGGGGAAAACTTTTTGATGGATTTGGGATGTGTTTGAAGTTCCTAATTGAACTGCGAAGGTTTCGTCAACGTTCCGTTAAGTTTTGGTGGTTTCGGAGCTTTGTCCCCCTTTGGCTGTTTTAGAACATCCATGGAGCCCTGGCGGCCCAGCCTCCGGAGCCCGGCCCCTCCATGGTCATTTCTGGGATTTTGTCCCTCTTTGGCCATTTTGAACATCCATGGAGCCTCGACGGCCCAGCCTCCGAAGCCTGGCCCCTCTGTGGCCGTTTTTGGGACTCCGTCCCTCTATGGCCATTTGGAAACATTCGTGGACCCCCATCGGTCCAGTTTCCACATTTTTGACTTTGTTGCTAACTTTTTGGTGGATTTTGGATGTGTTTGAAGTGCTTAAGTGAACTACCAAGGTTTCATCAACGTTCGGTTAAGTTTCGGTGGTTTCGGAGCTTCGTCCCCCTTTGGCTATTTTGGAACATCCGTGGAGCCCCGGCAGCCCGGCCTCCGGAGCCCGACCCCTCCGTGGCCGTTTCTGGGACTTCGTCTCTCCGTGGCCGTTTTGAACATCTGTGGAGCCCCGGCGACCTGGCCTCCGGAGCCCGACCCCTCCGTGGCCATTTCCGGGACTCCGTCTCTCCATGGCTGTTTTGAGCTTCCACTTTTTTCAAATGGGTCCAATCTTAAGGATTTTTTTCTGGGCATTCTTCCTTCCCCTTTTCCCATGTGCTATAATTGAAAAATCTTAGTTTTGCTAAGTTTTGTGGGGTCTGGAAACCTCCCTTCCGGTTTGTTGTCCCTTGTTCTCTGCCCGCCCCCTTGGGCCCGCATTGATGTTTATGGTCCAAATGAGCTCCAAATATGAATATTATGATCTTTTGATTATGCATGGATGGATCTAACAAGGATTTTGCAAGATTTGACTAACGTTTTTCTTGATTTGTGTATGAAAGCACTTATGACACCTCATGTATGCAGGATCCAAGAAGCCTACTATGGGTCCGTTGAGGAGACCCATTGAGAAAGCTGAACAAGGAAAGCGCATCGCTCCTATCACCATTCGTTTCATGTTCACCTCTCCCCCTCGCACCCACCAACCGGGTCGGCGTTAGAAGAAGGCATGTGCCAAGGAAGTCAAGGACAAAAATGTAAGGGGGTGGCCTTGAAGAAAGCATAAGGTAGTTGTCCGCCTGAATCAGGGGCAACCAATCTATTGATGCCAATCGTCGATGGACTCGTTTGATCCAAGGAAAAACACTACAAACAGATCAAGTAAGAGGGCAACTTTCAGATAGTTTCTGCTATAGTGAAAAGGGAAATCAGCTAAATGACGAAATTGCTACAGTGACTGGCACTAGATGACAAAACAAAGAAAAGACAAGGAATGTATTTTAAAATTGCTGAATATTGTGGGGTAGGTGAAACCCTAATGTAATTGAATCTGGGCCATTCGTTGCAAATTGATCCTAGCCATTCATTTGGGCTTTGGAAAACTATAAATAGGGGCTTGCCCCTCATTTGTAAGGGTTGGAGAGCTGTTGTAAAAAGCATTTGCAGCAATAAAAGACAGCATTGCATGATTTTATGGATGTTCTCTTTGATTTTGCTCATCTTGCATGCATGGTTCTACCTTCCATGGTAGTTCTAGTATTAGTTTCTTGAATGGCTGTCATGATGGTGTTGCTGTTATAGTATTTGATGAGCTTCCAACCCATACTTTTAACACTTGTTGATGACAAGTTGTTGTGCAAAGTTAGCCTAGGCTTCTTTCTGTCATTGTTGCAACCTAGTTCAATTACATGTTCATGATGTGTATGTGTAATTTGAAAATCAGCAGACCTTAGAAGATTGCACTGGTTTTGTGTAGCTGTAGGTTTCTCTTGGTCAAACAAAACTCAGTTTAGGAAGCCTGTCTACTTTAGCAGCCACCATTGTTACTGTTCATTCGTAGCTTAGGATTAGAACAACTTTCTTAACCCTTCTTCTTTTGCTATTTCTTTTAATCCTTGGTTAGAGTAGGATCCAAAGCATCACCTTGAAGCTAAATCAGATGAACTTGATGAGTTTTAACTTGTTGTTTTGAGTGGACAGCCATTGTTCATTCACTTCCAGCACTTTGAAACTGCATTTGCAAACCCAGCTTCCCATGCTTTGTAACTCATTCATAAAACCGCCTTGTGATTCTAGCAAATCACATCAAACAACTGAGATATTCCAAGCACTATCAAGACCTGACATTAAAGACCTTGGGATAGTGTTCTGCAATTTGATTGTGGAAGATTGTCTTTCAAGAGAGGTAGTGCACCTACACACTGCCTGTGTTGAGAAGTGCATAAAAAACACATCAACAAGGCTCATCATTTATATTGTTGAGATCTTCCCTTAAAAAATCCAGAGCCGAGGGGAGAAAAAAATCAACTTTTCGCCAACACCTTAGCCCTTCAATATCAAGACCCATTGCCGCCAAGCTATCAGCAGTCACATTCCCCTCCCTATAGACATGCTGGATAGTAAAGTCCTTAAGTCCATTTAGGAGGGAGAAAATATCCTCAATAATACCTTTTAAAGACCACCCCGCAATCATCTTTCCTTTAGTGGCTTCCACAATTAGCATCGAGTCACCTTCAATTTCCATGGTCTTGATGTCGAGTGACAGGGCAATTCTAAGACCCCACAAAAGAGCCATACCTTCAACCTAATTGCTAGTGTGATATTTTAGTTTCCCAGCATAAGCATCAACTAGGCTACCCATATAATCCCTGATAATACCACCTCCAGCTGCCATACCTCCCCTAGCCGCACCATCAAAGTTTAGCTTAACCTAGGGCGACTTAGGGGTTCTCCATTTAGTATTCTTCCTGATAGTCATTTTAGTATTATCAAATCTTTGGAACTCACTAGGCAATTTCCAAATAGTGGCTATGCTTCTATCCCAAGCAGTCGGGGGATTACTAGGCATCTTCCATTTACGGGTTGAAATGTTATCTAGGAGGAGCTTATTAAGGATCATCAACAAACCATCCACATTGTTCACCATCTCTTTGAAAATCATGTTATTCCTTTCTTTCCACAGACACCAACAAATGTGAGGTGGAATAAGCTGCCAGAGCAGTTTGATTAACAGATGTTTGGAGGGGCATTTCAAATTTAAGATAAATTGGTGGATATCTCTATCAAATACCCAAGAGATGTTCAACCTTTGTAAAACATTCAGCCAAACCTGGGAAGCAAACTAGCAGTGGATAAAAAGATGAGAGATAGTTTCTTCTTCCCCTCTGCAAAGTGTACACCAATTAGGGAATTGAAAGCCCCTCTTAACAAGGTTATCAATAGTTAAAATTTTACCATGAATGGAAGTCCACCAAAATTAATTGATTTTAGGGATGAACTGATGATTCCACACCTTCTTCCAACAATGCTCATCACCAACAAAATTAACAGACTTAACAGTGAACTCCCTTGAGTGGCTCTTTGTCCAGAATATCATGTCCTCCCTGGGAAATAAAGGAAGCCTTACCATATTTAGAAGCTCCTGGAGCATTGCAACCTTTGGAAGAAGGTTTAGCCAATGTAAGAAAGTCAAATTCAAAATTTTCCATTTAGCTCTGGGTGAAGTATAATCAACAATGTAAGTACCAATAAGATCTTTAGCGTGCTCCCTCAATATATTAAAATGACTGTCAGCAAGGGGTCTGCCCCCAATCCAGTAGTCCTCTGAGAATCTAATTGATCTCCCATTTCCAATTTTCCATCTAACCCCCTCCTTCAAAAGGGATCTACACTTTAAAATGTTGTTCCAAATTTTAGAACCAGAAGGGAGACCAACCAGGTCCAAGGCTCTAAAAAAATGTCCCTAGTTAAGATATTTAGCCTTCATTATTCTGCACCATTCAACCTTTTCCTGCACCAAATTCTAGCCAATCTTGTCAATAAGAGCTTTATTCAGATTAGTGATCCTCCTAATCCCAAGGCCCCCTTGACACTTGGGGTGACAGACAGTGTCCCAATTCACAAGAGCAAGCCTTTTTTTTCTCCTCCACCCCAGTCCAAAGAAAGGATCTTTCAATTCTTTCCAACTTTTCAGCCATGGATCCTGAAATCCTAAAAAGAGAGAGGAAGTAGACCGGAATTCCTTGAAGGGAGGCCTTAAGAAGTTGGAGTTTACTAGCATTACCAAGAATTTGACCTTTCCAACCAACAAGTTTCTTTTGCATTCTCTCCAAAATACTATTCCAAAAGTTGTGTGACACCTCCTTAACAGTTAGCAGCAGACCCAGGTAGGTTCCTGGAAGAGAAGCACTAAGACAACCCAGGATGGATAAAATCTTAGCTTGGAGATCAGCCTTAGTGTTGAAGAAATAGACACTACTTTTGTTATAATTTATGCATTGACTAGAGGCACTAGCATAATCTTGAAGGAGGCACTTCCATTCTCTAGCTTCAATCACTGAGGACTTTCCAAAAAGAAACATATCATCAACAAACTATTGGAGGACAGAGGGGGGAAGGGAGGAGGCAGCTCTAATTCCCTTAATCTTCCCTGAGTTGAGCAAGGAAAGAAAGATCCTACCCAGAACCTCAACCACCATAATGAATAGATAGGGAGAAAGGGGGTCCCCCTACCTAAGACCTTTACCCGCCTTAAAGAATCCCCAAGGAATCCCATTGACCAGCACCAAATATTGGACAGATTCCACACACTCTCTAATGATGCCAATCACTCTATCATTAAAACCAAAATTAGCAAGGACTGAATACAAAAACTTCCAACTAACCCTATCATAGGCTTTAGAAATGTCAAGTTTGAAAGCCATACCTTGATTCTTGCTTTTCTCCATAGAATGAATTATTTCATGGGTCATAATAGCAGCATCTAGGATTTGTCTTCCTGGCACAAAACCATCCTGACATCTACTGATAATTTTGTCTAATAAAGGCTTCAATTGGTTGACAAGAACTTTGGAAAAAAATATTGTACACGGTGTTGCATAGACTTATAGGTCTGAAGTCAATCATGTGCTTAGGATCTTGCACTTTAGGGACTAGCACAATAAAAGTATTGTTCAATTTCTTTAACAATTTACCAGTCCTGAAGAAATCTTTAACAACCATGGTAGCATCGTAGCTGACAATGTCCCAATATTCTTGAAAGAAAGTCGGGGGGGAACCATCAAGTCCCAGAGCTTTATAGGCTCCCATAGTAAAAATAGCAGTCTGAACCTCCTCCTTAGTCACTAGGGCACAGATTTGAAGATTTTCATGTTCACTTATACCATGCGGGAGGTGCCATAGAAGCCTCACCTGAAGCTCATCAAAAGGGGAGTTTCCAATATCTGAGTAGATTTGTCTAAAATACCGTTCAACAACCTCCCCAATTTTTTCAGCCTCCTTGACTTCTTGATTATTTTCATTCATCAAACACTTAATGGTATTCCTGTTCTTATGTCTGTTGCTTGTCCTATGAAAAAAATATGAGTTCATGCCACCCTCCTTCAGCCATTGGACTGTAGATCTCTGCTTCCAGTATATTTCATCTTTACTTAAAATATCCTTCCACTTTTTCCTCCAATTTTCCTCTTCTACATGTAAAGGTTGCAGAGACTAGCCCGAGGCCATAAGCTTTTGGATCCCCTCAAGCTTATCCTTAACCATCTTTTATTTTTGTAGAAGTCACCAAAAGTCGCTTTGGACCAACCTTTAACTTCTTTTCTAATAAGATCCAGTTTTTGGGATATTCTATACATTGTCGAGCCTTGAACTGGGTGGCTCCACCAAAGCTCAATGTATTTTCTAAAATCTTGGTGAGACATCCACATAATCTCAAATATAAAAGAGTGTGGGCCCAAAAATGGCTTGCTAAACCACTAAAGGAGTATTGGGCTATGGTCAAAAATAGTCCTGGGGAGGGAGACAAGGGAGGCATTGCATCCTAGGTCCCAACCGATCGAGACAAGGACCCTATCTAACCAAACTTGAATAAGGTGGTTTCCCTTTCTATTATTCGACCACATGAAAGGATTTCCCTTTAACTCCAAGTCAAACATCCCTGATTTGTTAATGAATTCAGCCAAGTCATTCATACTATCACTATAGTCCGTTAAGCCACCCAGCTTCTCCGAAGGAAAAAGGGGGGAATTAAAGTCCCCGGCCACCATATACAAAGCATTATTGTTAAACAAGATTAAAGATAACACTTCCTCCCACATATTTTTTCTTCCACCCCTAGAATCGGGCGCATAGATATTGAACAAGTGCCAGGTGAGATTACCAGCTTTAAGGGTCACAACAAGGTAATTCTGAGAAAAAGAAAAGGCTTCACCCAAAATTTTAGAAGGATTCCACAAGATGGCAATACCTCCTGAAGCACCATCCGCCTCACTATAAAAGAAGGTAGATCTCGACCAAATTTTATTGACAGTGGAGGAAAAGGTCTGGTGAGTCATTTTGACTTCCTAGAGCAAAAGGATATCAATCTTCATATCAATAATATATTGCCTTAAGGAACATTGCTTTAGAGGACTGTTTAGTCCTCTCATGTTCCATGAAAGGAACTTCATTTCTTATTCTTGTGAGCTGAGTCGAGGATAGATTGCCTGTTGTTGGCAATGTCCCTAATAGTGGCTTTGTGCCTAGAAAACCTTTCTGAAGGTCTTCCAGCTCTACTCTTAGTTCCAACATCCACTTTCTTGTTCCTCATTTTCCCTTTTGAGCTCTGCCAGTCCTCCAAGTTATCACCCTCTAACTGGGCTATCAAAGAACAAGATTTAGAGTTCAGGGAGAGAATAATAGACTTAGCTACCTCCTTAGAACAGTCTTCCATAGCATCCAGTTGAGAAGTGGGGATACATGAGTTAGTATTCACTAACTTAGAGGGGGTAGTCAACTTGCCCCCCCCCAAACACTGAGAAGAAGCCGAAACGTCAACCAAGGTCTCACATCCAGGATTGTCAGCACCACCGGCATCCAACTTCTTCTTTCCAAAGTCTAAACACACAGCGGACAAAGGAGAACATCTATACATTACCTCCCCCTTACGAACAAGGGAGCCCGACACCAAATCCACATCCTTTAGAGGGGATACTTCACCCTCCTCCAGCCCTTTGGAGTAGCTTAAAGTCTTAGAATTAGTTTCAATCTTGTCCCCAGAGACAGGGGATTTCAACAATTCATTCAACCCCTCAGTAAAGGGGTAGTCCTCTAAATCACATGTTTTCAAGGTCTCACCAACCCCACTAGTGCTTGGGTCAAGCAGTTTATCCTGTAACTTCGGAGGACATGAAGGATTTTTCTCTTTCAACGGAGCATCCTTTACAACAACCTTCTTATAATCAGAAATAACATGACCCTGTTTACCACACTTCTGACAGAACAAAGTGGCATTCTCATAAACAAGAGCTTGAGTCCACTTTCCCCATTTAGATTTAAGAGTGATAAAGTTGGGAAAAGCTTTGTTAATGGAGACATTAACACAAAATCGGGAAAACACCAACCTGGATTTTGCTTGAGTGACCGCATCCACCACCACAAAGCAACCAAAGGAGTTCCCAATCCACCGAAAAATCCTTTCATCCCAGAATTCCAACGGAAGGCCAGGCAAGCAAACCCAAACAGGGGTCATACGGGTAAGATCCGCCGAGGGGTCAAAACTCGATTTCCATTTAGCCAAAGAAAGAAAATTTTTTCCATAGGCCCAAGTACCCGAGAGGACAAAAATCAGGTCCTCCTCGTCAGTAAACTTAAACAGAAATAGTCCACCAGGCATTGTCGAAATAGTCACACTACCCTTCAACTTCCATTTATCATTAGCCCATCTACAGACCATATCAATCGTTGGCCTAAAATCCAAGAATCTTTCCACCAAAGCCAAGTGAAGTGAACAAGAAACCTCCTCCATAACTTCGTCGGGGAGGCAAAGCTCAGTGCCTTCATTCGGTTGAATAATCTCAGGAACGACAGTCTCTAGAACACTATTTCTAGTCCCCGAAAGGATGTCTTTCCAGCCAGCCTTGGAAAAGGCAGCCTCTCGACGGCCACCATTGTCCCCACCAGATGGAGACCCAACAAGTGCATCGGTGTTACCCAAGACCAACACCGCATCCCCAGAATTCGCATGCAGACGAATCTTATCTGTATCCAGTGGTCAGGCTGGGGAGAGACAGAAGCCTCCCCAAAACCTACAGGCATGTTCAAAATTTGAAAATTTGCAAGGCGGGAGGAGCAGAGCGGGAGCAGAGGAATTATTGAAACAAATTGTACTATTTTATGTTGAGTGGAAATATCTTGAAAATTACCATCTCTCTATTTACTATATTCTACGAACAATACACTGGTATTTAAATATTTGCACAGTGTCAATAAAACATCAATTGTTCAGCCTTGGCCAAACGTTTGGGAAAGCACAAATAAACCATTAAGGGTTACTACAATGAATGTGCAATAGAATAACTAAAATAAAAGAGAGGGGATGTAATAATCTCAAGGTGTTCGGGGGTAAATAAGGGAAATAATTGCAATAACAATAAAAATTAGAATAATATTGTATTATTATCTATACGGATTTGAGAAAGTCAAGAGGAAAAGAGAGTTATGAAATAATGTTGCAAAAAATTGTAGAGCTTGGGAGAGATTTGTGTGTGAGCTTAAGAGAGTTGTAGCAAAATGTAGAAAGTCAGATCATACAAGAGAGAGCCAAGAGCGAGCTAGAATGAGAACAAATAGATTCAAATAGAGAGGAGGGAAGAGGAAGAGGCTAACAAGCTGTTTAGATTCATCCTGAGTTGTTTTCACTTATTTGGGAGGGTAACAAGTGGAAAAATGCTTGAAAACAACCATTGAATGAAAAACTATTGTAGGACACAAGCACAACACATGGATGTCTACATTATACACTAGTGTCCAAACAATTTACACTCAAGAAATGTGAGAGACAAGAAAAACATAAGGGTAAAACAAAGGTGAAATGAAAAAGTAACATTGAGATAGGAGGCTTGAACATCTTGAGAAGGAGAAAAACTAATGCAAGGGTTCAAATGAACCTACGGAAACACTAAGAGAATAGACACCAAAATAAACACAAAACATAAGTGAAATTGCAAGGGTATGCAATTTTTGACATTACAGTAATAGCTACAATCTTCTCTCCTCTCCAATCTAAGTTAGTCCACTTGATGGAAGAATTATGAGAAGATGGAAAATTAAGTGTGAACATGAAGATTAGCAATTAAAACAATACAAAAAAAGTTAAATTCTATTCTAGTGTTCACCTTAGATTAATCACAATAAAAAATTAAAACAACAAACAAGACAATGTTACTGAACTCTATTATTGCAAATAGATTTGCTTAATGGATGAGATGTGGTTGTTGAAGCATCTACTTCAAAGAAATCTTAACATGTATCCATTGTTGTAACACCACACAACATCATCTAATTTGTGTCAAATTGTGGAGCCTTTTTTTAGTCTTGTTGAGGTGTTGTGTGTTTATGGCATCCCTCCCTGGTTGTGTGACTAATTGCATCAATATTCATGCTTTTGGATTTTGTCACTTTCTTGCATGTTGTTGCCTAGTTATATATTATCATCACTTTGTCCTACTGATGCCTTGTCACATTTGTAATTGTTGTAATATTCTTTTTTAATTGCTAATGTTTTTTCTGTCATATGTAGGTTTTGTTCGTTGCACACTTTGTCACACTTATCGTAGTTATAATTTTTTGCACCTTGTCTCTATATTGTGTCACTTATTACAATTGTAGTCTTCTTGTGCTTGCAAATGCATTTTCATGTGGCATCACAAGTCTGGTTTTAACTTGTCACATTTTGAGCATAAGTTTAAATTCATGATTATAATTTAAAATTCAAAGTTTCAACTTTAAATAATTGAAACTTTTTAAATCATCTTTATGTTTAAATATTGAAAATATTAAAATTTGAATTATTCTCACATTTCAATTTCAATTCACAATATTGTTATTAAATATTAAAATATATTTGTTTTAATTTTCATCAAAATTAAAATTTAAACTTGATTAAAATATTTATATTCTCTTTTAAAATGAATTTTAAAATCAAAATTCAGATTTGATGTTAATTCAATATTTAATTTGGATATTGATTTATTTCATATTTCAAAGATTCCAAAATAAGATAAATAAATTTGTTAGTTCCACAATTACCAATTGCAAATATTTTCTCAAATTCACCCAAGTTTCAAAAGAATAAGCTTTTCCAAAAATGTCAGAAATGTAATGTAATTTGGAAAAGGGGAGTTCATTCCTCAATTGCATATAATCTTTCCCAATCCAAACCCTAGAAGTGAAAGTCATAGAGTGATACAAAGGAATTAGAAACGATTGGAATGTAAGGCATATGTAAAATCAAAGATACAAAACATTTGTCCCTCCTCTTCCATTTTTTGGTTTTTAGTGGAAAAGATTTCAACCAGATAGTTAAAAAAATAAAATTAAATGATATAGAGGCTGTGAAGATTAAAGAAATAGAATGCCATGTTATAATGTCTTCAAAAAATGTGAAGACATTAACCAAGTCTCGTAGAAGTTCCATGAATCAGAAGAAAGCAATGTATTCAAGCGAGAACTTGTTAAGGCTCTTTTAGATCTGACATCTGATCCTCTCTTCCCATGGGGTTTGTTGCTTATGTGTGTTGCAGCTCTCAGAGCATCCAAAAAAGTGCTTTTGGGGCAGGCAATGAATCTTAGGAAAAATCATCTTTCTTCTCTATTAATTGTATCCTATGAGATAGATTCTAGTGACCTAGGAGATCATTCCAAACCATCATTGTTTTCTAATGGAGTTTACAAATTTGTAAGGAATACATTGTAATAGTCCAGAAAACTGCCATTCCTATTTCCATTGACAAACAAACTGGAAGTCTTAAGAACCGAGCAACATTTTTAGTTTTAATTTCTTGAAGAAAGAAACCATCAATGAAGCTCTAATATAAAAATTGAATTAGATATAAAATCAATTCATCATGGTGCTGGTGCAGGCGCTAATAAAGACTCTACTAATAAGCATTCAGGTTCTGGTATTCGAGAAATTACAAAGAAGCGCGTGATCTGTTTGACATAATGCTTCAATGGTGGCGACCTGCTGTATGTAAAGGACTAAGCCCATGAACTGTTAAACAGAATGTCTGAAAGAGATGTGGTCTCTTGGACTACTGAAATTGTAACATGTACCGGGCATATAAATCATTTGACAAACAATTCAAATGCAAATTAAGTAAAAGTTCATGGCCTGTCAATGGGCCCTTGGTCTATTGGTGAAGTTGAAAGGTTCTAAATGAGCCCACCAGAAATCAAGTCTTGTTGAGTGCAAAGGCTCCGACACTGAAAAAGGGATGAGGTTGGGATCGTGCCCTGGGCGAATTTGGCGGAATGGATATCCCTTAGTCCTTGGCTCTTAGCCGAAGAGGTTCAGCCCAAGAAGACTCGTGCTCCCATATCAGGTACCTACAAATAATTTGTAGATGACCTCCATCAAAAAAAAAAAAAAAAATCACGGCCTTGCACACCATGATGGAACATGAACTGTTTGATAAAATGCTTACAAAAGAAAGTGTGAGGCTGAACAAATATTGCCTGGAGGAGTATACCATTGACAATGACTGATTAATGCAGATATCTGAAGTAGGAGACATGCAACAAATGACAGATTAAGAATTTATTTATTTTGTACAACCAGGGCTGCGATAGATCTATAGGAAATGCAAAGGCTCGCCATATTGAATTGATTTTAGAAAAATTATATTATCTTCTCCCATGAAGCCAGTGAATATAAGTGTTTTTTCCACCTGGAGATACCTCATTGGGTTTCTCTTGTGGAGAATGCCCCTCCTGAAGCATCTGTTCTGACTCATTACCTCCTAAAACATTCCTACTCTTAAATTTATCCATGAACTCTTGAGGGTAAGCTGTTTCTTTCCATTTTATAGGTTTCATAGTTTGTAAGTATGTTGGTGTGTCAAAAATTGCATCAATACTTATTAAAAAATGGTTGATGATTTATCTAAGATAATGCTTCAATTTATAATTTTTTGACAGTGAGGATAGACAATTGGGATTTGAGAATGGATCTGCAATAGAGATTGAATGAGAATACTTTTCTAAGATCAAGAAGATAGAGAGTTTAGATTTAATTTCTTTAAGATGGATGGCTAATATTGCATTTACTAAAAATAGTAATTTAGTGCAATCATAAAAATTGTGAGAAAAATGCATTTATTTTCTGAAAATGGTGGAGGGAATACAAGTAAATTAAATAATTAATTTAATTTAATTATTCATGTGGGTAGAAATTGTAATAATTAAATAATTATTTAATTAGGCATGAAGTGAAAATTGAGGTAATTAAATATAAGATTATTTAATTAAAAATGGCATTACGTTAGACTAATTAAATGATATTTATTTCACTAAAAGAGGGGTAAAAATTTATTCAATCCAAAAAGGAGCAGTACAAAGCAAGGGAATTACACATCCCTATCAATCTCCACTAATTGGTCTAACTTATGTGAAAGATCTGAGGGTAATTGGCCCATGTCCACAATATTCCAATCATGCAAATGATCAAAAGCCCACTTAACCAAACAATCCACAACCCCCTTCCATTCACGCGGAATATGACAAAAATAAACAGAATCAAAAGAAGCACACAGATGAAGAATCTATTTTATAATAGCAGTCAAATGCCAACTAGCATCCCCTATTTGTTGCCTCTTCAACAAAGTGACTACCACTTGAGAATCCGATTCACAAATGATCTGTCTCCACCCAAGAGCACAAACACGCTCCATAGCACAAAGAATAGCTAGAGCCTCCATCACACTGCTAGTATACTAACCCTTATAAATAGAAAAGATAAATTCAATAGTCCCAGAACTAGTCCTCCCAACACCTCCAATACCAGCATGACCAAGATTTCCATGAGAAGAACCATCTGTGTTGATTTTTAGCACACCCTGAGGAGGAGGGCACCAACGCCACTCCCTATTTATCTTCCAAAGGGGATGACGACATCTATTTCTCTTGATCTGACTAGCACTCTAAGCAGCCCTCCTCTGAAGAGGAAGATTGAGACGAGTACAAAAGGCAATCTCTCTTGGATCCACACCCTCATCCAAGTCACACTTAGTCGTGATAGTTTCTCCTACTGAATGAAGAATCTTCCACCACAAGTGTTGAACAACCAGCTTCGCATCCTGAAAAATCCTTCGATTCCTCTCTAGCCAGATATGCCAGATAATAAAAGTTGGTCCTAGAGCCCAAGTTACTTGAAGAAAAGAGGTCTTAACAAGAACCTTCCCTCATCGGGCAAAGAACTCTGCCAAAGAAGAGACATGCCAGCAAGACTAGTTCCACACATCCCACCAAAGCTGCCAAAGCCTCCTAGAAAAGGAACACTAGAAGAAGAGATGAGAGATATTCTCTTCACTTTTACCATAGAAAAAACACATCGAGGTACCCTGGAACCCTCTCTTGCACAAGTTATCCCAAGTAAGACACCAATTCTAGACCACCAACCAAAGAAAAAAATTGCACTTGGGCCACAAAAATTTATTCCACTTGTTTCCACCAAGGGACCTCAATATCCTCAAACACCTGCCTAAGCAACACGCCATAACCTGCTGAAACAAAATACTTACCAGATAAATCACTATTACTCCAAGCCAGAACACCCTACCCCACCATGGAATTGCACTCTCAAGACATAGAAAAATCAAAATTCTCACAAGAGGCTAGCATTGAAGAACCACAAACCATTGGGAATCCAATTAGGGGTGTATAAATAGGCCTGAAATCTCAATTAGATTCACAATTCATTAGGAGGAACTCAAGATTTGATAGAAGTAGGTATAGTCATAACCAAGTTAGGTTAGAGATCAATGATTTTTTTTGGAAAAATGATTAGAACTAAAAGTTTCATGCATCGATCAACAATGTCAAGGTCGTCTCTTTACTAGCTAGGGTAACCCTTTTTGCTAAGATAGGTGACCCTAAGAATACTCACAAAACCAAGAAAAGGCTCAAGAAACCAAGGATATGCTTGGGTGTTCCAACCATTTAAAAGGTGGTTGTATAATTTTAGATGAGTGAAAGGGTATGCAAGTAAGGTGGAAGGCTAGGGAGGATGAAACAAGAGAGAGGGAGGGTCCTAGACAATAAGAATATGCTTCAATTGAGATTGCAAAGGATGAGAGGGATTCTTACTCACATCACATGGGTCATGAGTTGAACCATCAAACCATCATTATATTTCCATGTACGCTTGTGCAATTTTGGGTACTTATAACCCATCCTGATTTTTTCATGTCTTTTATGCTCCCTTTATGCTATCTTGGATGCCTCAAATGACCTTCAATGGAATGTATTTCTATGTTTGATATTTTGGTGGTATGAGAGAAGTATACTTTGTATTTTCTACCTTTTGTATAAAAATTTTGGTAATGGTGATTATTTTTTATTAAGGGTAAAATAGGTTTTGAAGGGACCCAAGACCCTATTACAAAATTTAGCTTAAAAAATAAACAAAGATAACTAGCAGGCAACCATCAACAAACTAGCAAGAAAAACACAACAAAAAAACTTTAAAAATCTTATACACCAACCAAATCAGCAACCTCTGCAAAATGACAACACTCACTCCATACTGCAACAATGTCACTACCTACTCCCCCTGAGAGGTAGCCACCAACATTAGTCCAAATAGAGAATGAATCCATAGATCCACTAGACCGATGCATCTCTATATGCATCTAGTTCGAAGAAGGAGGGGCAATAACCCCCAAATTCTTCTGGAAATACTCAAAAATATCCTTAGGAAGAGTTGTAGTGTATATGTCAGAAATATGATCCTTTGTAGGTACATAGGCAAGCTTTGCTTAATTCTCCACAACCTTCTCTCTTAGAAAGTGATATTTGATTGAAATATGTTTTTTTCTTGAATACATCACTGGGTTCTTAGAAATATTGATTGCACTTGTATTATCACAAAAGATAAAAATAGGTTCATCATACACCACTCTGATATCCTTCAATGTTTTCCTCATCCAAAACACTTATGTGCAACAAGATGTTGCAATGTACTCAGCCTCTATAGTAGATGTGTGAGGGGGAAGGAATCCATTGGAAAATTCAAAGCAAGATCAAGATTGAAAATTGAAATTAGAATCTATCTAATCCAATAATACTTAATCTATTCATATTTCATCACTCATGAAATGAACAGTCTAAACTATTTGAACTTACGAAATGAAATCCTGAGATTAACACAATGAATTCAAAAGAAAAGGAGAGGTTACCATCCCATGTTGGAGTGTATTTGCATGATGTTGGGTTGCTTGTATCACTGCAAAGCCTCCATTGTTTGTGTGCAAAAGCTTGATGAACGATGCTTGGTTCATTGAAAAAGGTTGAAGCTCTATCAATGGTGATTGTGATAGAACTTCGTTGCAAAAGTGTGTTGATTCTCCAATCCATATTTGTGAGGAGAGAGGTTTTTTATATAGGAAAATAGATTTTGAATTGACAATTAGGATCATGTTGGAGAATATTCAGATCAACAATCAACATGTGTTGAGAGGATTTAGACATGAGAAGATTATGCAAAGTTTATTTGCACAATTAGGGTGATTGAAGAATAGATTGGCTAGTCAGGGTTTAGATTGATCAGTCAACAATTGATTGATCAGTTAGCAATTGATTGATTTTAGTTAGGAAATAAATTGACTAGTTAGCAAAATTAGATTGCTTAGTCAGCAACCCATGATTTTCTCAATCAGAAAGTGGGTGAGGAATATTAATTAATTTAATTAATTAATTAATTCCTTTTTGTGTTTGATTTTTTGATAATTGATTTGAATAGTTTTATTTGATTATTCAAATTTTGGAGGGAAAGTGTGATAATTAAATTATTATCATTTATTAATTTAATCAAATTAGGGGAATAAGGTGATTTAGTGACGTAATCAAATAAATTAGTGTTGTTTGACTAATCAAAATGAAATAATATTAGATTAAGACTTTATTAAATAAATGTAATTTATTTAATTGGTCGAAATGATGAAACGTGAATTAATCAAATAACGTATTATTCAATTAATAGTAGAATTAGGATTTTCAAGACTATTAAATAAACAATATTTTATTTAATTTGTCAAGAATGATGAAAAAGTGAATTAATTAAATAATGTTGTATTATTCAATTAATAGAGGAAATTAGGGTTTCAGATGTTGTTTGATGTCATTTGATGATCGTGGGATGATTTTGAGGTGTTTTGAGATGTTCTAAGTTGATTCTGAGATGTTTTGAGTTGATTCATAGTCATTTTGAGACATTCCAAGTTGATTCAAAGTCATTTTGAGATGTTCTGAGTCGATTCAGAGTCATTCCAAGATGTTCCAAGTTGATTTGGAGTTGTTCTGAGATGTTTCGAGTTGATTTGGAGTCGTTTCGAGACATTTTGAATTGATTATGAGTTGTTCTAAGACATTTCAGGTTGATTTCAAGTGTGATAGGTGTTAAGTCAATTTTACATGTCTACATTTTTCCCCTCTTTGATACAAAGTGCTAGTTGCTTTGTTTCAAAGATTTTATTTTTAAGATCAAGATTTTGAAAAAAAATTATGCCCCACTATGCCCCGGTGTTTCGTGGAATGATGGTAGGACTATGTGTTGCCCCCTCGAGAGGTTGGATAAAAATTTCAAGTTTGAGGTTAGGCTCACAACCCCAATAGAATATTTAACTATAGAAAAATTGAAAACCATCTACACCATTGCAAAGATTGTGAAATTCTACCACATTTTTAAAAAAAAGCACTAAAAAATACTTTTGTATGACCAAGATATGGTCATTTGAAGATAGAGTAAAAAATGTCCTGATTACCAATCAATAGTGAAGTTTTGATGATTTCTGAGCATTTGCATCGTTTTGCTTACCTTTTCTTAAGATCCTCACCTTTGCTCTAAATCCTTGCATCTGTTTCAAGCAATTGCTCTAAAACCTCACTTTTCTTTTAAGCATTTGACCTAAAAGTTCACCTTTGACCAGAAAGCTCACTTTTAATTTCTCTAGGTTCTTAATCCATGCCTTTGATTGAAATCCAAACCTTTGACCAAGATCCTCACACTCGCCTTTGACTGAAAAGCTCAAAATTGCCTAAAATTTTTGCTTTTGCTTGTGCTTTCTAAGAATTCGCTCAAAACCCTTGCATTTGACTTTTCTTGTTGCGTTTGACTTTAGCATTTGCTCGGAACCCTGGCATGTGTTTGTTTGTTGTGTTTTGTGTCATTTGTGTCACTTACCCATTTAGATTGAAACCCTAACATCATGAGTTAAAATGATTGTAGGTGGTCATTCTGTTAGATAGCTAGATACAAATTGTGGTTTGTAGCCTGGTCTATAGAGTGTTTCCCTTTTTTGCTAGGTAGTGTACTTGATCTTTATTATGTTGTTGTTCAGAGACATATTGCAGACATGATTTTTTGTATATATATTCATTGGCCCAGTCAAGGCCTTGTATATATATTATCATTTTGTATTTTCCTATCACACTTGTTTCACTGATGATGATGTACTATGACATTCCCATCTTTTGATGATGATGATATATGTGAGATATACCTTCTTCAATTCAGCTTCATTTTATGCTTCATAGATGACGATGTATGATGATGAATGCATATGATATGGATGGATGGATGTTAGTTAGAAGATAATATTTGATGATAGATAGAAATGTGATGTTGTTAGTAGTTTATGAGTTGTTTTTGCTTTACTTGGAGGCTTCACAGTTTTGAACAGTCATGTTTGATGTAGCAAATAGATAAGATGCACCAAGGTATTAATGACCAAGGTGACTTTGTACCCATTGTGTGGAAGTCCTTTGACTCTAGAAACAAAGAGTATTCCTGTTCATACCAGACATACATAAACTTTGTTTAAATTATATAGTTGGGTTGTGTTAAAAACTTTTCGGACTAGTCACACAAAGAGGTATAGGACACCTAACATGAAAATGATACACAAATTTTGGACCATTTACATAGAGAGGAATGAAATACCTAACATGCAACTACTACATGAATTTTGGACCATTTACATAAAGAGGTATGAAATACCTAACATGTAACTGCTACACAAATTTTTTTCAACACAACTTTCATATGTTGGAGTTAACAACCCAAGATCTTCAATCTGCAACGCCAAAGAACCTCCACAAGAGATAGAGAGAAGCAACAATGGAAGATGCTATTCCACCAAACAAGGATTGCAATATGATACAATATGATCAATGCAATACTATACAATGCTTTATGCAATTACAATATGCTAGAGATGCCTTGCTTATAAAGGCAAGGATGAGAGATAGGATAAGACAAGATCATGGCAAGTGTCTTAATCCTATCACATGAGACAACTAACTCATAACTACCTAGGAAAGTGGAAATTATAGATAAGACAACTAATACTTATCTAGATATGACAACTAATATCCTAAGTAAACTTAACATGTGAATTAAGTCCCCTAAGTCCCTAGTAAAGGAATAAACTAGGTACAAGACTTATTCACACCAACACCCCCCCTTAAGTGCAACTTAGGGAGGTACAAACCAATGCATAATGCAAAAGATGGGTCCCGGCAACTAGGCCTGATGAGGTACCCATGTACAAAACAAAAAACTCTCACAAGCGGAGAAAAGGAGAAAAACCCTGTGGGAGAAAACTCCTCTCCAAAAGAGAGAAAGAAACAAAGAAAACTAATGAAGGAAGGAGGACTCCTCAAGACCCCCCAAGGACAACTTCCTTCACCCCAAGCATCGATCGCAACTGAAGATAATGGCGATGCCAAAGGTTTAGTGAAGATGTCTCAAACACTGCGACACGTAGGCAAATACTCAAGTGAGAACACCATCTGGATGAGTTGCCCTGATGAAGTGCATGTGGATCTCAATATGCTTAGTCCGCTGATGCTCCACTGGGTTGCGTGAAATATGAATGGCACTGATTGTCACACCAAAGAGTAGTGGGTGAGTGGAAGGGAATCGAACTCAGTCATCAACTAACGGCCACAAAACCTCCGACTAGCCAACACAGCACCTCGATATCAGCCTCTGTCGATGATAATGCAATAGCAGTCTGCTTCTTGCATGACCATGCAATCGGACTAGAACCAAGGCAAAAGACAAAGCCAGAAGTAGACTTCCGATCATTGACATCACAGCCCAATCTGAGTCAGTGAAGCCCACAATCTGAGATGCACCTGAAGTGTAGTGAATGCCAAAATGAGTAGTGCCCTGAATGTATCTCAAGATACGCTTGGCGGCCTTCCAATGACTCTCATGAGGCTCCTGTGAGAAGCGAGAGACAAGTCCAACCACAAAGGAAATATCAGGACGACTATGTGTCAAGTACAAAAGACTACCAACCAACTGCCGATACAAGGTAGGATCAACTGTAGGAGTAGTGCAACTGGAAGACAGTACAACACCTGACTGGAATGGAGTAGGGGCAGGCTTGCAATCAGCCATGCCAAATCTCTGAAGCAAATCAAGAGCATACTTCTGCTGGAAAATGAAGATCCCCTCAGAAGTCTGATGAATCTGAAGACCAAGGAAGTAATGCAAAAGACCAAGGTCGGTCATATCAAATCGCTCCATCAATGCTCACTGTGTACTCTGAATCATGGAAGTAGAACTCCCTATGAGAATCAAATCATCCACGTAGAGCACAAGTATAAGTAGATCCTCTCCATGTCTCTGTGTATAAACTGTGGGATCGGAATGGCAGTGAGTGTAGCCGGAAGCAAGCAAGAAACTATCCATCTTCTCATACCAAGCCCGAGGGGCTTGTTTGAGACCATACAATGAACATCGAAGCCTGCAAACAAGTGAAGAGTCTTGCACAAAACCTGGTGGCTGCTCCATATAGATCTCCTCATGAAGATCCCCATGCAAGAAAGCACTCTTCACATCCATCTGATATACTGACCATCCCTGTGATGCAGCTATAGCAAGGACAAGGCGAATAGAATCCATCTTGGCAACAGGAGCAAAGGTCTCGGAATAGTCAATACCTTCAACCTGAGAAAACCCCTTTGCAACAAGACAAGCCTTGTACTTGTCAATGGAACCATCTGCTGCATACTTGGTACGATACACCCACTTGCATCGAACCAACTTTCTTCCCTTAGGAAGAGGCACAAGATCCCAAGTATGATTCTTCATCAAAGAAGAATACTCATCAACCATAGCACTATCCCACTCTAGAATACCTGAAGCATCTGCAAACTTTTGAGGATCATCTGTAACTGCATGACTCAAAAGACTAATTCCATAAGTCTGAGAACGAGTGCGGCGAGTGTCTGTGGGATCACCAACAAGAGGACCAGCCTCCTCAAGAATAACTCGAGCCCATCGTGGCCTAGTGGGTGAGTGAGGAGGAGGTTCATCAAGACCATCATCAAAGTCTTCCTCAAGTAGCAAAGTATCATGAATTGAAGAAGACTGAGTAGGTTGTGATGAAGAAGAAGTCGAAGGAGGATCTGGCTGGGTGAAGGTCTCAGAAAACTGAACATCACGTCGGAAATGAACCTCTCGTGTGTTAGGATCAAACAATTTGTATGCCTTCACATCCTCACAATAGCCAACAAAGATGTAACGCTGACTCTTCTTCTCCATGGATTTACGCCGACCATTCGGAATGAATGCCCAAGCCTCACTACCGAATACTCTGAAGAAGGATACATTAGGCTTGCGATGAGACCAAGCCTCCTCAGGGGTCATATTTCGCACTGCCTTGTGGGGCATACGATTCTGAATATAGTTGGCACAATTGACAGCTTCGGCCCAAAAGGTGGGATCCATGGACCTAGACTGAATCATACAATTGGCCATTTCCCTGAGAGTCATGTTCTCTCTCGGCCACACCATTCTGTTGAGGAGTGTAAGGAACTGTGTGCTGATGAAGAATACCATGCGCACTGCAAAAATCCTGAAATGCCTGATTGACATACTCCCCCCCATTATCTATGCGTATCTGTCGAAGAGAAAAACCTGACTGCTTCTCCACAAAGGTTTTGAAGGTCTTGAAGTTGGTGAGGACTTCACTCTTGAGCTTTAGAAAATAGACCCATGTCCGGCGGGAAAAATCATCAATGAATGTTAGCACATACTTGGCCCCTGAAAAAGAAGGAGTTGGGAATGACATGAGATCACTATGGACCAACTCAAGGGGTGTGGTTGCACGTGTAGCTTGACCCTTAGGAAAAGGATCTTGATGTTGCTTGCCAAGAACACATCCTTGACAAACACCATCTGTGCAAGTGATCTTTGGAAGACCAACCACTAAGTTATGTGCTTTCATTTGCTGAAGATATCTATAATTCAAGTGCCCAAATCTCTCATGCCAAAGCTTGCTCATTGAATCAGCATGAGCAACAAAACATTAACCCAATGAAGACTCAAATCCATCAAATTGATACAAATGATTCTCATGATCAACTACCCCTGTTGCGACAACCTTCTCAGGATCTTGTAACTGTCTAATAGTCACATTTTGTGGAGTAAACTCAACTGACTTCCCATCTCCAGAATGACAAATCTAATATATGGAAAGAAGATTCGCTGAAATATCAGGAACAAGAAGGACATCCTCAATGCACCCATCTAGCATCTGAACGGAGCCTGTCCCCAAAACTGGAATCTGTGAAGAGTTCCCCACTGCAATCTGAGAAGTAGAAGTATGAACTATGGAATCAAGAAGTTCACGTGAATTGGTCATGTGATGTGAAGCGCCTAAATCAAGAATCCAACTATCTGAAGGTGAATGCATAGCTCGTGCTGAAAGAGCTTGCCCTTTGCCCATGAAAGAAGGCTTAGCCACTGAAATATTGTGCTTCTTCATGGCTTCCTCCAAGGCCTCTAATCTCTTAAAGCAATGAGATGCATCATGTCCAGTTTTGCCACAAAATGAACAAGGATCTCCTTTCTTTTTCTTGGACTTGGAAGAAGAATCTCCAGAGGTAGAAGAAGAAGGAGATTGAGTGGACTTCTGATTGTTCTTAGGCTTTGGTTTGGAGGAATTCTCACTACCAGAAGATGATTCTTCTTTGGGATTCTTCTTGTTCTTTCCTTTACCCTTGGATGATTGAGCCATTAGAGCATGATTCTTAGAATTAGGTAAGGCATCCAACTGAATTAACTTGGCCTCCTCCCTAGTAAGACGCTCACAAAACAACTCAAATGTAGGCATTTTGTAATCTTTCCCCATTGCATCCATAGTTGAATAGAAAGTAGAAGAAAACACTTGATAAGGGCCCTTTAACTTAGACAGAATCAAGAAGATACATTCATCACTAGATACATCATGTCCACATCCTTTCAACTGTGACAAAATCATCTTGAATTGAGCAAGAAAATCCTGAATTGAAGGAAATGCATCTGGAGAGAGGGATTGAAGTTCTGCTTGAAGTTGCAAGGTTCTGAAATGATTTATTTTACCATACAATTCTTCAAGTTTGTCCCAAACATTCTTAGGTGTTTTGCACTCTGAAATATGAAACAACAAATTATCAGATACATGTAAGCCAATGAGCCCTTTTGCTTCATCCATTTTACATCTATGGACAAACTTTTCATAATCCCTTGTAAATTCAAGTTGTTCTGCATCTAACATTGGCCATAGACCCTTAGATGGTAACAATTGAGTCATTTTAAGCTTCCATGTATGATAATTGTGTGGAGTGAGTGGTTCAATTTTCCTTAGATCCGCCATGAACACCAAAAGAAAAGGACAATGTGGCACTTAAATTGTGCCTTTCACCCCCCCATAATGTATTAAAACTGATTTTGCAACCCCCCCAGCAAATTACAATGAACAAATATTGCAATTTTTACAAGTGACAAGCTCAAATCAACCGTTTATAACACACGGTGATTTTTACAATTTTTAGAAAAAAGAGCTTGCAAAGCTGAAAACAGAGGTTACAAACAGATTCCTTGTGATTTTCTGATCAATTTCAAAAAAAAGTTTTCCAAATTTCGACTTCGTTGGCAAAAGTTACATCAAGAACAAGCAATAAATGCACTTGTACCTTCAAGCTGAAAAATCTGGCAAAAAATGGAAAAATCTGGAAAATTAACCTGCACCACTGCAAAGTTCGTCGAACCAGCTTTCCAACGATATCTTGTTTGCGAAAAACCGACTCTGTGGTGAAAAGTTATGCAAAAATGAAAAAAATGCCTATTTTAGGCACTGTGAACACTAAACAAGAGCAAAATTTGTGGCCCTCGGGGGCTGGTGGTCGGTCACCCACGTGACCACGGGCCGGACTGTGCAGAAAAAAATCCGGTGGTTTAGATGACCGCTGGCGGGTTAATGTCGTCGGCGGTTTCGATGAAGCGTGGCGGTGGCGGCTTACTGACCGCCCGCTGGCGGTTCCCGGTGGCTGTCGGCGGTGGAAACCGCTAGCGGTAAAAGCTTAACCGCTCGCTGGCAGTTCTGTCGCCTCTGCGGCCAGCGGTTTGAAAGTCCGCGGGCCCAACAGTCCGCAGACTGTTAGGGTCTGTGGCTTTACAAAGGCCGACAGCGCTTAAAGCACTTTACAAATTTTTATTATTTTTTTTTGAAATTTTTTTTAAATAAAATAAAATGCCGACCGAAAAAAAAATTAAAATATAATAATTTTTTTTTGAAAAAAATTCTGACGACGTCGTACCTGCGCGGGGGGCCGTACGGCTCCTCGGCTAAATTTTTTTTGCTCCGAAGACAACTTTTGCCGAATATAGGCAAATTATATATCAAAAAACTCGGAAACGGCCACCCGGATGCAATGGCAGGCTTAATTTTTGCTCAAAGTGCTCTTGTAAAAAGTTGTTCACTAGATCTGAGCTCCAAACCCTTCTTTTGCCAAAGTTGCAAATGGTGACGAAATTGAGTGAAACAAAAGCCAGATCTGACTTTTTCAAGCCTCCTGGACGCAATGGGACAGCCTAAAATACTGCCACTATAGCCAAAAGCGCTGCAATCACCAGATCTCACCAAAATGCAAGCATGCAATATAAGATACAAGAACTCAAAAAATGACAATAGAAATTGATGGAAACTCTCTAATAAAGAAATGGAAGGGGCTTGCCAGATTCAAAGCTCTGATACCATGTTAGAGTTAACAACCCAAGATCTTCAATCTGCAACGCCAAAGAACCTCCACAAGAGATAGAGAGAAGCAACAATGGAAGATGCTATTCCACCAAACAAGGATTGCAATATGATACAATATGATCAATGCAATACTATACAATGCTTTATGCAATTACAATATGCTAGAGATGCCTTGCTTATAAAGGCAAGGATGAGAGATAGGATAAGACAAGATCATGACAAGTGTCTTAATCCTATCACATGAGACAACTAACTCATAACTACCTAGGAAAGTGGAAATTCTAGATAAGACAACTAATACTTATCTAGATATGACAACTAATATCCTAAGTAAACTTAACATGTGAATTAAGTCCCCTAAGTCCCTAGTAAAGGAATAAACTAGGTACAAGACTTATTCACACCAACATCATACACTCAATAAAGCAAGTATTTTCCATGGTAGTTTTACAAAAATATCTTACAAACAACAAATAGAAATGATGCTCAATTTCCCCCATTCCTTCTTCTCTAAATCCTTATGGACATCCTTGAGAGATCCTAGGAATGAGTCAATAAAATAAATCACAAAAATTAAGACTAGAAAAAGATAAAAATAAAGTTGCATTATCACTTGCCATATCTGTTTGGGGTGGGGCTATTATCCAGTGTTGATCATTTCTAGCATAGGAACGGATCCATTAAGGCATATCTCAGGATGTTGGGACTTGTCAAAAGATAGGTAGTTGGTACTTTGGCAGATTTTTTGTCTGTTTATAGTTGAATCTTTTGCGATTGTTTTCTTGAAAGTTCTAGTTGTTGATGTTTGTTCTATTTGTTTGTTTGTTTTTTCAAAGGATGATTGCAATGATTTATTTATTATGGGTGATGTTTTGTTGTGTATTTTGATGGACGGGATGGGTCTTTTTGTTTTTTCTAAGTTTTATGATTTTTTTGTTGTTTTCTAGGGACTAACCTAGGGCCTTGGGGGCTCATAAAAGATAAGCTTTACCTACGTTGTACACGTAGAGGCTCATAGTTCGCTTGGTTTGTTTTGAATGTTTTTGGATTTTAAATTTTTGACTAAGTTGAAATAAAGCATGTTGAAAATCTAAGGAGACTAACCTAGGGTATGGGGGGCTTTCAATCCTTACCTACGTTCTACACACAAAGACCATGTAGTTCGACCGTTTGACTCAAAGCATCAATTGTTTTTGCGTAAACAACATTGATAATCTGGATTGATATTCCACTTCTGTGTCTATAGGATATGTTGCAAGAAATCTACTTGAACTATTTGTGAGGTTCAAGCAAATGTTGATATCTTAGACTATTTGAGTGAAGGAATAACCCCACAATGTTGTTTTGTTTTTGATGTTTTTCAAATGTTTTTGTCTTTTTTTGTTTTATGATGTTTTTGGATTTTTACCCTCTTGTCTAGGGTAGCAGATACTGAAAACTTGGATTGATGTTTCACTTTGTTTTTCTAGAGGATATGTTGTGGAAAAGCTTACTTGAACTAGTTGTGGGGTTCAAGCAACTGTTGATATCTTAGAATTTTTGAGTGAAGGAATAATCCATGTTGTTGGTATCTTTGAAGGTTACTTTGGTAGAGCGTTAGCAGTATACCTTGTTGTTGGGACAAATAGTTTTGAAGGATACCATGATAGTGCATTGGCGGGATACCTTGTTGATGGGATGAATTCGGAAGGGTACCATGTGGTACACCTTGTTGTTTGGACAATGCCTAGATCACAATGTGAGCTAGAAGGCATAGATAAAGATTTATTTTGAAGCAAGATGTAAGTACTTACCCCCCAATGTCTAGCAATGTAGGTGATGGATTATCTTGTGATAGGATGTTTGGATAGAGTATGGCCCTTTGGATAATGCCTCTTTGCTCAAATAATGCTAGATAGGATAGGATCAATGATAGTGACCCATGTCAAGATGTTTTCCATAAGCAAGTGTAAAGTGTGTACCAAAACATTTGTCAAGATCAAGGTAAGTTGGATTTGGATAAAAATGGATTAGATTTATTATGGATTAGTTGGCATGCTTCCACCTGAAATGGTGCACATATATGCTTGATTCTACACATGACGCCTATTTACCAAGTTTTCATCATGGTACTTGTCCAAAGCGCCACTATAGTGGTTTTCACTGGAGGACGATTTTTCTCTTGACTATTTTCTTGCTTTTTTTATTGATTTTTTATGTCACACAAGATGCATGTTTGCCAGGTTTTCATCATGGTGATGATTTTCTACTCATGTTTGAATCACCTAGTGGTGTTGATGTAGATTTTTTTGGTGTTGATATGGTTGTCGTTGTTGTCATGGCGTGCCAATGATATCCTACTTGGAGGAGTTGTTTTGCTGGGATATGAGTGCTTGAATGTATCCCCTAATAATCCTTATCTTCCTTGCTGATACTAGATTTAACCTTACCTTGATGCGTACATCGTGATAAAGTTCCCTTAGAGTCCTTATGATAAATATTTGATGCCAACACATGTTAAATGTGAGATTTGGATATGTTGGATGGCAAAATCTGTTGAGGGATATGAGATTCAAATGGATTGGTTGATAGTTTGGAACCTTTTATTTTCCAAACTTGGGATGATGAGCAATGATGGGTGGATATAGAAATTCGATTGGGACCAACGTCTTGATATACCTTGTAGGTCAATCTTGAAGCTTTCCTTTGTATTGTAGGACTTTTTTGATGGATGAACTTCCCTTTTTCATTTTTCCCCATAGTTTCTTTGACTATGGAGTTTGATAGGGATGATTTTCTTCCTTTTTCTTTTTTATCCATTTGAATCTTTCTTGTCCATTTTGTTTTGTTGATTATTTTGCTTCAATGACTTGTTTCGTTCTTGGGTATAACTTTTTTGATTGTTGTTGGTCTTGATCATAGGGTTGAAATATACATGGATGACAATTCATGACATGGCTAGTTGTAGTGTTGGTAGCAGTTTCATCATAAGGACTCATCATGCTCTCTATGTTGATGCTTTCATTAGATAAAGTTTCCCCTCGTATAATAGAGGTATCACCGATATGTTTAGATCCTTTACTTGTTGAATAACCAAGACCTTGATGCTTAGGATTGCCAATAATTTGCACTGGTGCTAAGATACCATGTTCATGTAGGCCTAATCCTTTGTCTTGATGTTGAGAAATTTTATTTTCCATAGGATATGTTTTACCTTAGAAACAAGATGCTAATCCTTCTTTGCTCTGTTGTGGATCTTCAAACGTGATAGCTTTTCATTGGTAGAATCCTCCATATGTAGTACAAATTCTTGATTGATATTTTCAACTTGATCCTATGAAATATTAGATTCTAATGGCCCTTCAAGATATATCGGTGCTTCTTTGACTAGTGTATGTACCTAGTGCTTTGATTCTCAGGATTGTCCATTATCTTTGTTGATTTTAAGATACTCTACTCCATATTTTCATGCTTGATGTCTTCAACCGGCCTGGAGGATGTTTTTGATCTTAATGCTTCTTCTTGATAATTTTTTGATAGGTCTATAGATTATGCTATATCTTGATCATGTGTACAGATGTGAAGAGTAGGTGACTCTTGTTCCATGGTAATGATATCAAGATTATGAGACTCTTGTTTTGGATGAAGATCATCTACATGTCCATTAGGAGTAATCATCTCATGGGCAGATGTATGTGTGCTTTGCATATGGATGTGTTCTTTTGGAAATCCTTGGATGTCTTGGAAGATATCTACCAAGTCATTGTAGTATTTTTATGATAGGGATTCTTGATCTTGAATTTGTGTAACATCATCTTTGACATGCTTTGGATCACTTTCTTGACATGGATCAATTTCAAAGAAAGGATTGCCTATAAAATATCCTTGCATTTCCTCAAATTGTGGGCATATGGGTGATAGCTCTTGGCTTAGATTTTTTGCATTGGGTATAAGTGTTGGATTAGGAGTCTCTTGATCATCAATATGTATTTTCATGAGGTTGGATGATTTCAATATATTTTGGACTGAATCATTGCTAGCCTTGGGTGATTGAGTTTTACCATGCTTGGGAATAAATTCTTGATGTATATCCTCTTGCTCACTGGATGATGTAGAGACATTTTCAATGTGATCAGTGATAGATAGCTCTTGATCGTTGCTTTCAACTTTTGAGGTTGAGACATTGTCCACGTTGTCATTGGTAGATGGCCCTTGACCGTTGCTTTTAACTTTTTAGGTTGATACATTATCATTGTTGTCATGGGTAGATGGCCCTTTAATAGTTATTTATCCCTAATCAATGAGGTATTGGATGAGGTTTTTGAGTGTAGCACATTTGTTCGTTGTGACCCTTGATTTTGTGGAACTCACATTGTTCGTACTTGTTATACCAAGGAAGTTTAAAGTTTGGTTCACCATAAGTTGTATTGTCATTGATTTTGATAAGTTCATGTTGTACTAGTTCTTGCATGGTTACCTCTAAAGTTTCTCCCAAAGGGGTGAATTTCCCTTTTGGTTGGTAATCATTCCTCTGTGACTTTTCTTGATTGTTTTTCTCTTGATTTTGCTAAACTCCTTGATACTGCAATTGAGGTACATTTTGATATTGCATTTGAGGTACACCTTGGTGTTGTGAAACTTCTTGATACTGTGAATATTGGAAGTGTTTTTGATGTAGATATTGAGGTGTTTGTGGAATAATGTTTGTTTGTTGAGGATAGTAATGTTTCAACTTTGCACATGACATTGGCGATACGTCGTATTTTGATTTCATTTAATTTCCTCAAGATCTCTCTCAATTTTATCTAGGGAAATTTGATGTTCTATATTTATTTCTTGAGAGTAATTTTGAAATCCCTGTTGTTTCCCTATTTGATGTTGTGAGGTCCTTGATAAAATTAATTTGGATAATAGATCGACATGTTTCAGGGATGTTTTGATACTCAATACCCTATCATAAGGTCACTCGGTTTATATTTCCAAGAGGATCATACCTAAGGACATGCGAGAGGTAGTAATACGGGTCTTCCGGCTACTATGTTTACTTTTTCTTCCTCTTCGTTTAAGATGATTGATGTGGTGAGAAACTGACGGGTTGGTTCATTTTTCTCAAATATAAAGTTTCTCAAACTTCTTATGATGTTGGTTTGTGCACCCTCAATGTGTGTGATACTAGGTTGAATAATCGGTGCTACAAGGCCTAGTTGTTGAACGAGAGTTGTGGGTTGCCAGATGGTCATAAGGTGTGATGGTGTTGTGAGGTGGTTTGCTATGAAACTCAAAAAAAATCCCTAAGGCTTGAGTGTTGTTTTGGAATGTGGATACTTATTTTTGGAAATCAAAATGTTGAAGAATGAGGGTCTATATTCCACTTATTTTTTCTAGAAGATATGTTGTGGGAAATATACTTGAACTATCTGTGAGTTCCAAGTAATTGTTGATATCATAGACTGTTTTGAGTGAAGGAATAATCCTAGTGTTTTGTTTGATTATGATTTAAAATAAGTAGTATAGGAATAATGGGTAGGAGACTTTATGACCAATGTGATTTTCCAAGTGTTTGGTTCAAACAATGACCTTATAACTTTGGTTTATCTTCTCCTAGTGTTTTAGAAAAATGTTCAAGATTGAGAGCTGGAATGGCAGTTCGTAACTTATGTGTGTTTGTTTTCTTTGTGTTCTTGAGTATGGAAAATGATAGAACAACACTGGAAAGACTCAAAAGCATGGACTTTATGTGACCTAAATGTCTATAGCTCAAGTTGTGAAATCACAACACCCAAGCCATAGTTACCAAAGTGTTTACTCTGATCAATGTAACCTGAAATAAAAGTCGAAATGTTCAAAAACCTTTAAGGATAAATACTTTCAAGGAGTGCAAACATAGGGCTTCTTTCACAAGTATACACTAATTCAAAGGGTTTGTGGTTTGACCATCTCATTCAATGTTTGTTTTGACATGTGTTCTTTTCCTTTAAATCAAACACAAAATTTGATGTCACAATTGTTTTTTTTTTTATGTAATGGGAAATTTTAACAAAAATATGCATTTACAACCCTAGGGGATAGACACCATCCTTTTAGGTGGTCTTGCCTCATGCTTTGAAGAGATGATTTTACATGCGAATTATGGCACAAGCCTATAGTCGAACTTGGAAAGTAACTTCTAAGAAGTAAAATTTGATGCACCACTTTCAAAGAATGTTTTGGATAATAGGGTGGCTTCTAAAACAATTGGCTCTTAGTCATGTTCTAGGGATATTACTTCCGGGCACCTACACATGCGACATTTTTTTTAATTAAGAACCTTCTAGCCCTTGTGTATTTTTACGCATCATGAGGATACTGAGGAAGAATACGTCAATATAGGACATCCACACCCAGCAAGTGATGAACTTTCCTCACACTCAAAAGATTTATATAGCGGTCCAAAATGAAAGTACCACTTGGGTCACCCACGAGTCCTCCGACGTGGGAGATTCCTCAAGTAGGCAGGCCCTCTAAAAAGGTATGCTTGAAAAATAGTGCAAAGCTCAAAATGTCCTTGCTCACCCAAGATCACCAAAATGTGTGAGGGGAGAATACAAACATTTAGCTTTTCCAATCAATGAATACATGACATACAATTCATAGAAAATTGATTTATTTTAAACACCTCGAGTGGTGTTATCCCCAAAAATATGTGAATAACATAAACAAAATGTTCTTTTTATTTTTGCACCAATTGAAGTGTTCAAGAAATCAAGCAGTTAAGATAGCAATGGTGTGAAAACAACAAAAACAATTTGTTCATTTTAAGCCCCAAAATTTAAGTGTTTCTAAGAGAATCAGGCCCGGTCTTATCTTGGTCAACAAATGTAAATCGAATGTGCATCAACAAAATGGAAATCGTTTGCGTTATTTTTATGCACCAAATTCAAAGGTTCCTAATTATGAAAACATGAAATGTGTTCATTTTTAGAACCCAAAATTGAAGTGTTTTCATTCTTTTTATGAGCACCAAATGAGAGTTCCTTACTTAGAAAGCTTTAAAATGGTTCATTTTAACAACACCAAAAGCAAATGTGAGTTTTTGTTGTTCATTTTAATGCACCAAAATAAAGTTTCTAACATAGAAAAGATTCAAATTTGTTCAATTTTAAAAAGCACCAAAATCAAATGTGAGAGTAGTTGTTCATTTTAGAGCACCAAAAGAAGGTTCCTAACTTAGAAATCTTAAAAATGGTTCATTTTAACAACACCAAAATCAAATGTGAGAGTTGTTCATTTCAGTGCACCAAATGAAATTTTTTCCTAAGTTAATTAAAAAAAGATTGTGGCTCCAAAACTCTTGGACCGATCGTCTTCCTTGCACAAAACAAGTTAATATGTTTCAAATCTTGCATGAAAATCCATTAATTCCTGCAAAACAAGCAAAATGTTAGCAAGAAGGTTCATTAAAATAGCGCAGGATCCATGCACTTGTCTTCCAGAGAAAATGCTCAGGAAAAAATTAAATGCTCAGAAAAAAAATTGCAAATGCTCAGTTTTAGAAGCAAATGCTCAAATCTTTCGTGCAGGTGCAAACCCAAAAATTTGCAAAAGTGCAGTTCCCATGACAAACTACGAGCTTTCTATGGCAAATGCTCAGAAATTTCATTAGCCAAAAGCGAGAATTTGCTAGGCAGAGCATGAAACTTCTCTTGAATGTTGTTGGAACCCTATAACTCCAAATTTGCTCATAAAAATGTTAATAAGGAGGAACTAGGTCCCACCGGGCATACCAAAATGTGTGAGGGGGAAGGAATCCATTGGAAGACACAAAGCAAGATCAAGATTGAAAATTGAAATTAGAATCTATCTAATCCAAAAACACTTAATCTATTCCTATTCCATCACTCATGAAATGAACAGTCTAAGCTCTTTGAACTTATGAAATGAAATCCTAAGATTAACACAATGAATTCAAAAGCAAAGGAGAGGTTGACATCCTATGTTGGAGTGTATTTGCATGATGTTGGGTTTTTTGTATCACTTCAAAGCCTCCATTGTTCGTGTGCAAAATCTTTTTGAACAATGTGTGGTTGATCAAAAAAGGTTGAAGCTCTATCAATTGTGATTGTGATAGCACTTTGTTGCAAAAGTATGTTGATTCTCTGATCCATATTTGTGAGGAGAGAGGTTTTTTATACAGGAAAAGAGATTTTGAATCGACAATCAGGATCATGTTGGAGAATATCCAGATTAACAGTCAACATGTGTTGAGAGGATTTAAACATGAGAAGATTATGCAAAGTTGATTTGCACAATTAGGGTGATTGAAGATTAGATTGGCTAGTCAGGGTTTAGATTGATCAGTCAACAATTGATTGATTTTAGTTAGGAAATAGATTGACTAGTTAGCAAAATTAGATTTCTTAGTTAGCAACCCATGATTTTCTCAATCAGAAAGTGGGTGAGGAATATTAATTAATTAATTTGATTAATTAATTCCTTTTTGTGCTTGATTTTTTATAATTGATTTCAATAGTTTGATTTGATTATTCAAATTTTGGAGGGAAAGTGTCATAATTAAATTATTATCATTTAATAATTTAATCAAATTAGGGGAATAAGATGATTTAGTGAGGTGATCAAATAAATTGGTGTTGTTTGACTAATCAGGACGAAATAAGATTAGATTAGGACTTTATTAAATAAATGTAATTTATTTAATTGGTCAAAATGATGAAATGTGAATTAATCAAATAACGTTGTATTATTCAATTAATAGTAGAATTACGGTTTTCAAGATTTTATTGAATAAATGGTATTTTATTTAATTTGTCGAGAATGATGAAAAAGTGAATTCATTAAATAATGTTGTATTATTCAATTAATAGAGGAAATCTTGGTTTTGTATGTTGTTTGATGATTGTGGGATGATTCTGAGGTGTTTTGAGATGTTCTAAGTTGATTCAAAGATGTTCCAATTGATTCAGAGTCATTCTGAGTTGATTTAGGGTCGTTCGGAGTCATTTCGAGACATTCCAAGTTGATTTGAAGTCGTTCTGAGACGTTTCGAGTTGATTTGGAGTCATTTTGAGACATTTCAAAATGATTCTGAGTCGTTCCAATATGTTTTGGGTTGATTTCAAGAGTGATAGGTGTTAATTCAATTTTACATGTCTACAATAGATAACAAAACTAAATCTTGTTTCTTGCTTAACCACATGATACCAATCTACATCCAAGAAAAAATGCACCACCACTTGTACTTTTCTTGTCATCCACACAACCAACCCAATCTACATTTGTGTAAAAACTCAATGTGAAATCAGTATCCTTAGGATACCACAAGCCATAATCTAGATTTCCCTTCAAATATTTGAATATCCTCTTCACAGTTGCAACATGTGTCTCTCTAGAATCTTCTTGAAATCTAGCCACAAGACAAACTACATGCATGATATCTAGTCTAGTAGAAATTAGGTATAGCATTCCACCAAGCATAGATCTATACTTGCTTTGATTAGCCTTAGGGGATTCATCATCCTTATTTTGCAACTAGTAACCATAGGAGTACATATTGGTTGGAGCCTTCCATTCCAAACTTCTTCAACATTTCCTTAGCATACTTTGATTGTGAAATGAATGTCTTTATATGTTTCACTGATTTGTGGACCAAGGAAGAAATCCATCTCCCCCAACATAGACATTTCAAACTCTTTTTGCATCTCTTCTACAAATTTTGTGCACATCACTTCATTTCCTCCAAAAATTATATCAATATACACAAGCACTCTCAATATTTAATCTTTCTCAACCTTAAAGTAAAGGTTACTAGTTGTGGTGCCTTTATTGAATCCTTGATGTATCAAATACTTGTCCAACCTTGCATACCGAGCTCTAGGAGTTTTCTTCAATCCATACAATTCCTTCTTCAATCGAAAAATCATATTAGACTTATCTAACAACTAGAATCCTTTTGGTTGTTCCATGTATACTTCTTCTAGCTCTCCATTTAAGAAAGCGGACTTCACATCCATCTGATAAGCTTTAAAATCTTTATGTACTGCAAATTCCAAAGACATCTTGATTGCTTCCATTCTAGCCACCTGAGAAAATTTCTCCTCAAATTCTATTCCTTCAACTTGTGAGTAACCCTTACACACAAGCCTTTCTTTTTTCTTATCACTTCTCCATTCTCATTCAGCTTGTTTTAGAATACCCACTTAGTACCAATTATGTTCTTGTTTTCAAGTCTAGGAACAAGTTCCCAAGTCTGATTCTTCTCAATCTACATAAGCTCTTCTTCCATTTCCTTCATCCAATATTCATCTTTGCATGCCTCACTCACTGTTTTAGGTTCAACTTTAGAAAGTAAACATATATTTACCTTTGCTTCAACAACTCTTCTTCTTGTCAACACACCTTTTCTTTTATCTCCAATGATTTATTATTTGAAATTATTTCTCTACACATATTTAGGAGTCTTAGGGATCTTTTTCAGAGCTTCTTCCTCTTCATTTTGTACTTTCTTTTCCTTAGCTTTTTCTTCTTCTCCTCTGCAAGCAGGTTCATCTAATTCATATCCATCTATCACCATCGAATTTCTCAATTCTTCATCAACCTTGACACTTTCACTTTCAAAAATCCTTCTTAGTGTTTTGTTGTAACATCTGTAAGCTTTTCTTTTAGTAGAATAAAACATAGAAAAATAGGCTGGAGGTTCAAAACATAGGGTTTTATACTAAGTTTGAAATGTTTCACCAAACTTACTATAAATAGAAAGGGAAAAATGGGGTGTAATGAACCTACATATTTTCTATTTTGTTTAGGAAATGAGATCCCACAAGATAGAATTAACTTTCAACCATTAGGTGAGTCAATTCTATGGAAGATCTAACAATTTCCTTTATGTGTGTGTGGACAAGGGGTAAAGTTCAAACAACACTTTTGGGAGATGAAAATAAAATAGCAAATGATCTCAAATTTGTAACCTAAGACCTGATTCATGTGATGAAGCCGAGATCTAATAAAAAAACCAATTTTATGCAAATTGGATGAGTGGAAGATACTTAAAACTTACCTCAAAATCAGTTGCAAAGTGTCCAGAAATGGCTAGAGTGTTTAGGACCCGCCTATCCAAAAATTGTGATCCTGAGACAACTTTTTGAACTAAATTTTTGGGAGCCTCTAAAGCCATATTTGAGCTGCAATTTCCCACTAGTTTCACACAAAAATGATGAAATATGAGCTTGGGATATTATTTTTTGTGATCTTGATAAATTTTCATTCAACTTTGACAACTTTTTTAATGTTTTGTAATTTTGCACTTTAGAGATCTCCAAATTCAGTTTTCCTTCAACCTAAAATTTGCAACACAAACACAAGAGGGAAAAATTATTTTTTTTGGTGAATGGGGGTTCGCCTTTGTCAAACCCTGTTTTGGTAATTAAACCTTGAATTGAAGTAAAATATAAAAGGAATGATTAATGAACAATTAAATGTTGCAACTCACCAAACCCTTCAGTAAAACCATTGAAGGACTGAAATCTTGATGTTGATCTTACATGAAATAGCTTTAATGGATGTGGATCTTGATGCTTGAATCTTGCTTTGAATCTTTGACTTGAATGCTTGGATTAGATCTTGAAACCTACATCACAATGTTAGCTCCAAAAACATGCATGATTGCGCAAAATACTTTGACATGATGCTTGAGATCTTTATTGCTACAATAAATCATCTATAATTCTACTCTTCAATGCTTTTGACAATAATATTTTCTCTTGTGGAAGTTTTCCTCTTGCTAGACGTTTTGAATTGATAAAATAACCTTGTATTTAGACATTTATCCTTAATTTCCCAAAAATTGAACATTACAAGCTAACATTTGAAATTTGAATTTGGGATGATGAAGATACCACCAAAACATGTTTTGAAAATGGGTTCCAAGGGCTAGGGAGGGAAAATGGGTCCCAGGTCCCTATTCTTGGAACATACATTGCTCAAGGTGTTTAATTATGTGTTGTCATTAATTGTTGTCAGGTTTCCCCTTCAAAGAATGTAATTTATTAGGCTTATATATGTAAAATTGGGTTTATTAATACATAATTATGTCCAATTTAATTAGGAGGGCCCAAAAAAAGTGTGAAAATGTAAAGGGATACATTTTTCAACACTATATTAAGGCATAATTAAGTCCTTTTTAATTGAGGGGCCCAAATAAAGTGTGAAAATGTACTTGGAGTACATTTTCTACACTAAATTTATACTCCACTTTAGTGAGAGGATGACCTTGCATCAAACTCACGCTAAAGTAGACAAATATGCATCAAGAGGGGTCTAAGTGAAACAATATTGATGGGATATGATGACAAAGATCAAGGAGGTTGCCAAGCCCCCAGGATCCCAAATCCCATGGAAAACCAACACAAGCACAAAGGGACACACACAAGATGTATGGTATGAAGCAACAAGACAAGATACACAAACATATAATGTCAAGACTTAAATAAAAGAAAGAAAGAAAGAAAAAAAAAAAGGGGGTGGATCAAACCTCGACTATTTGTCCAACTAGATTTGGATCAAGCCTTATCTTTTTTTCCAAAAACATTTACAAGTGAAACCCACTGTCCACTATGCAAAAAAAATGCGCTCACAAGGGCTAGTGCATTTTGATATACACTGGATGAGCCCCTAGGAAGTGGCTAAGTGAGAAATTCATGCCATGTCTACAAGCTCTCACCGTACAATGAGAAATTCATACCAATTCTATAGGCTCCTATTGTACTAACCATACCAAAGTTACACCTCTTGATAACTTTGATAAGGCACCACACAATATGAACTTCGAGCTTCAGAATGCTAGCAAGCTTCGCTATGCTAAGAACTCATGAACCCATGAAAATAAGATGAGCCCCTAGGAAGTGGCTAAGTGAGAAATTCATGCCATGTCTACAAGCTCTCACCGTACAATGAGAAATTCATACCAATTCTATAGGCTCCTATTGTACTAACCATACCAAAGTTACACCTCTTGATAACTTTGATAAGGCACCACACAATATGAACTTCGAGCTTCAGAATGCTAGCAAGCTTCGCTATGCTAATGAAATCATGAAAATAAGATGAGGTGTGTTCAAAGGGGTTTTTCTTAGTTCATGTAATGTCTCCTCTTTAGAGAACATCATGCCTAATGTCTCCAAGAGAGGACTAGTCAAGGATAAAAGATTCACACCTTAGGGAATGCCATCCATAGCATTACCACTAAGAGGAATATCATATGCTCACAAAGGTCACGCTATTGAAGGATATCAAGCATAATATCACCACAAAGAAGACACATCAGATGAAGTAAGAAGACCACACTTTGAATAAAAAGTTCACATCTTCTAGGAGATGTGTAATATCATCACTAAGTAGGGAGCATGCAAACAATGAACGGGGGAAAATATGCCCCCCACTTAAAATGTCAACATACTTGATATGTTGGTATTTTAAGTAGAAATAAAGGAAGAGGGGATCCTTGGAAAAAATACATCCTTTAAAGAACTAGTTATCCTTTCCCCCCAATCATAGAGACAAAGACAACCACCAAGAACTATCATGTTGCTTCCAAGAGAGATATGGTTACACCTAATGTTTTCCATCTTGAATGGAAATGAGCAAGACACATAAAGCTACTAATTCCACATAGTGATGAGAAACAAGATAGAATGAAAATAAGTATCAATTAGAGGAAGCAAGTGCATCAACACAAGGAAGAGCACTGCAATCCTTAAGATGTTGAATTTTATCACTCAAAGCCTTACATTCATTAGTAGAATGACCATGAACTCTATGATATACACAAAATGAACTTTTTTTGTAAAATTTATTTCATGTTCTTGGAGGGAGAGATATCAAGCGAGCATGGAGAAGCTTTGACAAGGTACTCCCTTGATCAATAGTAGAATATGTTCCTCTATTTTGTAACAAAGATATCTCTTTTTTAGTACAAGGTGTCATACAATAGCAAGACTCTTTAGATTGTGAGATTTTTTACTCTCTCGTACAAGAGAGTGTAAGATCTAATGAACCCAAATCATTACTAAGACATGTGTTGAAGATTTCCTAGGAGTGGTTTGTGTGATGACATTGATATTAAGCGAAGATTTCTTTGATTCTTTCATTTCTTTCAAGGGACATTAACCAAGACCATTAGTTGTTTCTATCAATTCAGGATGCACCAAGGTTAAAGTTGTCTTGAAGAATCTTCTGTAATAGTGTTGGTATCAAGAGTGAAGGATTTTTTTATGCTTATGTTTCTTTCTAAGGAAAATAACCAAGACCACTAGTTTTTTCTTGTGTGTTAGGCTCTATAGGGACCCAGATACCTTATTCTCTAGCAGCACATCCTTTTCCACTATAACCAAGTTGTTTCATAAGTTCATAGCCTCTTCCATAAAGCTTTTCCATTTCGTTTGGATTCAATGGTTGTTCATAATCAACTTCATCAAATTTTGTTGTGTAATTTGTTTCTTCTTCTAAAGTAGTTGAAGTGGATGCTTTCGAAGGTTCTTTCGAATTTTGTGTTGAAATTATAGTTATTTCTTTTCTCTTTTCAGAATCTTTTGTTATGACCTTGTATTCTCCCATGAATGTAGGTGTAAATTCTAAGGAACCCCAGTCATTATCCAATAGCTTTGTGACTTTTTCAATATTTTTCTCTTTTTGTTCCTCTTGCATGGGTTCCACTTTTGTAGTTGGTGTCAATGTTTTCAAAGGACTTTCCTAGTCTTTCTCAATGTGCAAATTGTCTGGTTAGAGGTTGGCCTTGATTGTATAAACCTTGTTGTTATAGATATATTTCATTATACAATGAATAGTAGAAGGCACTACATGCATTTCATGAATCCATGGTCTACCCAAAAGGAGATTATATATGAAAGATTATTGGGCATGACATGAATAGGAGTTTGCAATGTGGCCTTTCCAATTGTAATAGGTAATGTGATCACACCAAGAGGTTGCTTTCCTATGTTATCAAATCCACAACTTGATAAAGAGTTTGGTTGTATTTGGATTTTATCTACTCCAATCTTATCCAAAAATTTTATGCTACACACGTTTAGGGCTAAGCCGTTGTCAACAAAATCTCTTTATCCCAGTCCTATTAATAATAGCTATTATCATGAAATCTTCATTTTGTTTTTGCATTTCCAAAGGAGGTAGCTCACTTTGGTGGAAAACAATGTCTGAATTTATTCCTTGAATTAGGGTTGCTATATATTTGGTTGCACATTAGGAGGAATAGGAACTTGTTGTAAAGCACTTTGAAGCATGTTATGATAATTAGGTGAGGCTTGAATAATATCCCATAAGGATATCTTAGCGGGATTATTTTTAAGTTGTTCAACAAGATCATACTCCTTTCCACTATGTAAAGGCAAACGAGAAGCACTAGGAAAGATAGGTTGAGGAAATGGTAATGAAATGGGAGTGGTTTGAAGTTTCCTATTGTTCCTTGTGTTATATGTGTGAGAAATGTTATTATAACTTGATTGCTTCGAAATATTGTTACTATCAAGTTGCATTGTAAAATTCTAGATATCTATCTCCTAAGGATAATGGTTGCTTTTTAGGTGGCTCTAAGATAAGAATGGGTTTGTTTTGAACTTGAGGTTGATGTGAGGGTGGGTAAATGGTAAGAAGTGGCTTAGGAGATGACTTGGGAGGTCTAATACTTGTATGAGGTCTAGGAATTAGAGGACTTGTGGGAGGTCCCAAGGGATATCTGATGTTTAGAACCTCAACAAGCTTATCCTTAATTTGATTATCTTTTAGCAAAGGATATTCTAATGTTACCTCATCATATTCATTTAATGAAGACACATTACTATTGTTTGAAAGACATGCATCAATTCTATCATTCCCTTGCACCATGATATATACCCTAGCAGGAGAGTTTTTAGGAGAGGAGAAAACAAGATGTTGATCACATTTTGTGGCTAGATTTCATAAGTTAACTTCATCACAAATAGGGGAGGCATCAAGAGAAGAAAAAATATCATTTTCTTGCTTATCAATGATTAGATCCTTTTGTTCAATTATATCTTCCCAAATGGGAGAAGCATTAGGAGAGGGAGAAACAAGATTCTCATGACTCTCAATGAGTGTATCTTCTAACACCAAAATATCTTCTTCACAACTAGGAGAGATACTAGGAGAAGAACAAATGTGATTTTCATGATTGTCCATGATTTCATCCTTTTTCACTAAAGAATTCTCACAAGTGGGAGATGAATGCAAAATAGGTAAAGTGATGTTAAGAAATGTATCAATGATCTCATTCTCTTTTGCCATAATATATTTCCAAATAGGATTTTTTTTAGAAGAGGAGCTTTCAAGATTGTCATGACTCTCAATGGGTGTATCCTCTAACACCAAAATACCTTCATCACAAGTAGGAGAGGTATTGGGAGAAGGGAAACTATTATTTTCATGATTTTCTATGGTTACATCCTCTTTCACTAAAACATTCTCACAAATAGGAGAGATATTAGGGGAGGTGGAATTAAGGAATGTGTCAACAACTTCACTCTCTTGCACTAAGAGACTCTCATAACTAGGAAAGATATTGGAAGAAGGACTAACATGCTTGTTAATGAGCTTTTTCTTGGCATATTTGGAAAGAAAAGATGCTAACATTTTAGAATTGCGCCAAAAATGAAAGATAATCTATCTAACCTATGCAATGCTTCAAAAATATAAACAATTTTCCTACAAATATGATGATTTTCAATACTAAAATAAATTTTGGAATGATTTAAAATGGATACACTAAATGGATGATTTAAACCTAATGCATAAAATAGACATTCCTGAAAATTTGTAGACTAAAACTATGGTTTAACAGTAAATTTGGGAAGTGGAGAAAACCACAAAATTCTCAGAAAAGTTGGCTTTTATAGGCCCTGAAGGATTCATTCACCCATGCGCGAATGGGTCTCTGTTCAGGGTTTTTTTTAAATGAAAAATGTAATTTTTTATTTGTTTTGTGTGTTATCTGTTCTAGGTTTCAAACTAGTACTTACAGTTTCAGAATTCTAGAAAATCAGAGTTGAATGCAAGTGTAAAATGATGCTAAATGACAACCAAAATGACTTATTTTTAAATTTGAATTTGATCCAATTTTTTTATTTAATTGACTAAAAGTATTCTATTATGTAAATACTATGCAAAATCAATCTAACATTATGCAATTCTTGTTGAATTTTTAGATTTAAAATGAATGCAAAATGCAAGTTTACACCTAAATGCAATGCAACTTTATGCCAAATTTAGAAACCATAAATGCAATGAATTAATTCAAATCCTAGATCTATGGTTTGAATGCACTCCAAATCATAAATTAGAATGTTCAAATAGTCAAGTTCACCATAATGAAATATAGAAAAATAGGGTAGGGTCATCAAAACATAGGATTTTATACTAAATTTGGAATGTTTCACCAGACTTACTATAAATAGAAAGTGCAAAATAGGGTGTAATGAACCTACCCATTTTCTATTTCATTTAGGAAATGACATCCCCCAAGATATAATTAACTTTCAGCCCTTAGGTGAGTCAATTCTATGGAAGATTTGACAATTTCCTTTGTGTGTGGAGAGGGGGTAAAGTTCAAACAACACTTTTGCGAGATGAAAATAAAATAGAAAAAGACCTCAAATTTGTAACCTAAGACCTAATTGATGTAGATGAAGAATAGATCTAATAGAAACGATCAATTTTATGCAAATTGGATGAGTGGAAGACACTTAAAACTTACCTCAAAATTAGTTGCAGAGTGTCTAGAAATGGCTAAAGTGTCCAAGACCCCCTATCCAAAACTGGTGAATGGGACCCGAGACAACTTTTTGAACTGAATTTTTGAGAGCCTCTAAAGTAGGCCTAGGATGTAATTTCCCACTGGTTTCACGCAAAAATGATAAAAAAATGAGCTTAGGATTTGAGCTTCCGTGATCTTGACAACTTTTTATGCAACTTTGACAACTTTTGCAACTTTTTGTAATTTTGCACTTTAGAAATCTCCAACTTCAATTTTCCTTCAACCTAAAATCTCCAACACAAACACAAGAGGGAGAAATTTCTTGTTTTGGTGAATGGGGGTTTGCCTTGGTCAAATCCCATTTTGGTAATTAAACCTTGAATTGAAATAAATATGAAAGGAATGATAAATGAACAATGCAATGTTGCAACTCACCAAACCCTTGAATAAGACCCTTCAAGAACTGAAATCTTGATGTTGATCTTGCATGAAATGGTTTCAATGGATGTGAATCTTGATGCTTGAATCTTGCTTTTCAAATATCTAACTTGAATGCTTGGATTAGATCTTGAAACCTACATCACAATGTTAGCTCCAAAAACATGCATGATTTCAAAAGACTTTGACATGATTCTTGAGATCTTGATTGATGAAATAAATCTTTGATAATTCTACTCTTCAATGCTCTTGATAATAATATTTTCTCTTGTGAAAGTTTCCCTCTTGCTAGATGTTTTGAATTAATAAAATAACCTTGTATTTATAGACATTTATCCCTAATTTCTCGAAAATTAAACATTACAATACGACATTTGAAATTTGAATTTGGGATGATAAAAATACCACAAAAACATGTTTCAAAAATGGTTTCCAAGGCCTAGGGAGGACTTGTTGACCCATGGGTGAATGGGTCACAAGTCCCTATTCCTAAAACACACATTGCTCAAGGTGTTTAATTATGTGTTTGCATTAATTTTTGCCGGGTTTCCCCTTCATAAAATGTAATTTATTAGGCTTGTAAATGTAAAATAGGGCTTATTAAGGCATAATTAAGTTCAATATAATTAGGAGGGCCCAAAAAAAGTGTGAAAATGTAAAGGGATACATTTTTCAACTCTGTAGTAAGGCATAATTAAGTCCTTTTTAATTGAGGTGCCCAAACAAAGTGTGAAGTGTGAGGAGTACATTTTTCTACACTACATAGAATATCCAAGGACGATACCTTCATCATACCTTGCATCAAAATTTCCTAAGTTTTCATCATCTCTTCTGATATAGCATTTGCTTCCAAACACTCTAAATTACTTGACAGTAGGGATCCTTCTATACCACAACTCATAAAGAGTCTTTGTGTTGTTAGCTTTTTCTTGAACTCTGTTAAGTATGTAAACAACAATATGAATTGCTTCTCTCTAGTAGACATCCAGTAGGTTATCTTTTTTCATCATAGTCCTTGCACCTTCTTGAACAATCTTTTTTTTCCTTTCAATCACTCCATTTTGCAAACGAGTCCTCATAACAGACAAGTGCCTTTTTATGCCATGATTCTCACAAAACATGCTAAATTCATTGGAGGTGAACTCCCACCTTTTTCAAACCTCAAACATTTGATCTTTAAATCCATTTCATTCTGAACCATAACTTTAAATGCTTTGAATTTATCTAAGGCTGCAAATTTTTCTCTAAGAAAAGTAACCCATGTCATTATAGAATAATCATCAATCAAAAGCATGAAATACCTGTCACCTTGAAGAATTATTACTCTTGTAGAACCACAAAGGTCGGTATGCATCAATTCCAACAATCTAGTAGAAGATTGTTCTTTTCCCTTGAAATTACTTCCTGTTTGTTTTCCAAATTGACAATCTCTACAAACAACATTGATAGGCTTTGTAATCTTTGGAAGATCTCTCACTACTTGAACTCAATTGATTCTAATCAAGTTATCAAAATTGATGTGACACATCCTCCTATGCTATAACCAGTAATCATTAATCTTAGTCATAAAACAATGACCATCAACACCCTTGAGCTGATAGATATTTCCATTTGTCCTCTTTCCAGTAACAATCATAGTTCCAGACCCTTTTCTAATCTCACATCCATCATCCCGAAACATAATATTGTACCCTTTGCTACACATTTGACCAACACTCAAGAGGTTATTCCTTAAAAATTTAACATAGTAAAGATCTTCAATGTTATGCTTTCCTTCAAAACTGATTGAACCTATTCCACAAATCTTAGCACTTGAATCGTCTCCAAATTTAACAAGTCATCCATCATATTTTTTGAGTTTAACAAAATTACTCTTCTCTGGTCATACGGTTTGAGAAACCACTTCAATAACCCAATATTTCTTATCCTATCTAATATGAAAAGTAGATACCAAAGTACCTCTAGTCTTATACTTTTTCTCCAGAGTATTTTCCTTCACACAACTTTTAGAGTTAGCAGAAATAGATTCATCTTTTCAAGCCAAATATAAACATTCATTGTCATGAACATCTCCATAATCAGATTCATCATCAGAAATACCAAAATCTTCTCTAACATAATGGCTTTTCTTGATCATATTTCCTTTGTTTTCATTGTTCTTATTGTTCATAACTCTATTTGGACATCTCAAATCATAGTGACCTATATTTCCACAACTAAAACATTTGAAAGGTAATTTACCTTTGTGCTTATCAGTGCCATTTTTCATGCTTCTTTCAAATTTAGCGTCTACATCATCAAGATCATCTCCATCTGAATCTTCAACGTTTTTTTATTTTCTAGCCTTGAAAGCAATCTCCACTTTTGCACCTTTATTCAGAACATTTTTTCTTATTTCGAATGTAGTTAGTGTGGCATACAACTGATCTCTAGTGTAAGTATTAAAATTTGCAACTTTCTCAATGGCAGAAACCTTTTCACCGTAAGAATCAGGAAGAGTTCTGAGAATTTTCTTTACCACTTTAGGTTCTTTGACTTTTGCACCAAGACCTCTCATTGCATTGACAAGTTCATCAACCCTCTGCATGTAACTTGTAATTGTTTCATCTTTAGACATTCACAAGTTCTCAAATTGTGTATTTAGATTTTGCATCTTAGCTTGTTTAACCTTATCATCTCCTTCATAAATACTTTCTAGCTTATCCCAAACTTTTTTAGCAGTTTTTAGATGCATAACTTTCAGCAATTCAAAATTTGCAAGACTAAAAAGAATAAACATTGCTTTACCATTTGTTTCATAGGCCTTGATTTCATTACTTATGCTCGGTCCATTTATAGGTATGGTATATTCATTCTTTACTACATGTACAACATCAAATCCAAGGTAAACCAGATAGCCTTCCATCTTAACCTTCCAGAATACATAGTCTGTGCCATTAAACATAGGGATCTTCTTCTTGTTTTCCATTCGGATATGCCTCAAGCAGTCAAGCTTTTCTCTAAGGAACCTCGCTTTGATACCAATTGTTGAATGAACAAGACAACTGAGAGGGGGGTGAATCATTTGTATCTAATCAAAACGTCAAAACCCTCAATAGTAATTAGATCTACATGCATTCATTAAACCCTTAATCTGTTATAATGTTTAAACATGAAATGTAGATAATAGAAACTGAAACAACACCATACATAAGAGAACACTAGATTTACATGGAAAACCCTAGGAGGAAAAAACCACAATGAGGATTAGCTCACAATATAAGTAATTGCAAAACCTGTACAAAGAGGCTCCTTGCCAAAATAGGACACACTGTCTGGAAAGGCTCAAACCTCAAGCTCACTATCAGAATAGAAAGAAGATAGAAGATAGAATGTTACACAAAGAACATGATCTCAATGTAACAAAGAATCCACGACAATAGCTCCAACAACACTTGCAGCTTTCAAGAGATCAAGATACCTTCAGCTCACTTTATTTAGTGATCTTCCATTATAGCTCGCATTGCATTTCGCAACTATGCACTTAATTTCACATCACAACACTCAACTCTATTCCACACTTCATCTTGCATCAACTCACCTTGCATTTATACCATCCACAATTTGAAAAACATCTCCAAGTTGGCAACACACACCTTTTCACTTTACAAATTCAAAAATAGGTCAACACTAAGCATTCCTGCGATAAATAAGAATGAAAGTGGACCAATACAAAACTCAATTGGGACCCAAATCAACAATCACATTCCACACTACACCTTAATCAATACTTAAACATTTTCGAATGTAGTGTAAACACCAGGTCAGTTATTACCCATGCAAACACCATTAAACTTTGAAGTACACACTTCCTCAAATCCAAGGAGGACTTGAAAATTACACACCACGCTTCTAGACAATCTAGAATAATCCACAACCCACCTGAGATTCAAAAAATTCTTTTCACCAACTTACACCTTCAAAATATACACAACTTGTACACTCAAACCACTCTGCCAAACACTATAACTCTAAAAACCATCTTTTGAAGCGCCAAACCATGAATCCTCTTGACACATGAAAGAAACCAAAACCATCAACATACCTTTAGAATTATAAGAACTAAAGCACAACTACAAATAAACGTGGAGCCAAAACATTTCTCCCTAACACCTCTGTAAGCAACACAAATCCAATTCACACACTAGTGAACATAACTTCTTCTGCATATTGATCTAGAAGCCCAAATTCTGGATATAGAAACTCTGAATATCTCTAACCAACCTATCCAATCTACACAAGTAGATCTTCAACCCAAAATAAATGTGGAGAAAAACTAGAACACCTCTACAACACCCTATTTCCATTTTTTTTTAATCAATTTTCTCAATATCCTCAACATCTTTAACACTACCACAACCCATAATCAGAAGCTTATCAAAGCAACACCATAGGTTAACACCAATAACTTAACTGATGACAACGTGATGCAACTATTCAAAGCAACAATCTCTATTAACCACTACACAATTGATACCAATGACAAGATAATCTTGTTGACATCAATGACAACACCTTCATACTTGCAACAATGTTGATATTACATCTCCTTCATCTACTGTTGTATCTAAGGATGCTTGTGATTCCACAATTTTGGTTCATTGTGATTCAATGCAACAGATCATTCATCATCTTCCAAAGATGGCTACTTGGGTGAGTACTTGACAAACATTGCTCATTTTTTTTGTGAGTCCTGCATTTCAAATTTGGGAGACATTGTTGATTCCATTCATCTTCTCATTGATAGAGATGATTCTTCTTCAGTTGTTAGGAGGGAACACTCTAACCCTCTTGTTCATTCTCTACATGATCATCCTTTGCAATTTGACATGAGTGTGGATTCTTTTGGATATCATTTGGAGGAGGCTTCTTTGTCTTTAGAGAAGGTATCCTTGTCTTTGGTTTGTGTTCTACAATCATTTCTTGGAGATCCTGGATTGTCTTCTTCGGTAGTGTGGCCTAGAACGCCTATTTGGACTGTGACAACTTTTAAAAATGACATCGAGACACTTGAGAATTCTTCAGAGACATCACACATCATCCTTCTCCCCACATCTTCCTTTCAAGAATGGGAAGACATCTTGCATACCATCTTGGTTTTGTTTCTTCCTAAGGAGGGGATTGTTCAACACTTTTGGATCATCTTCAACATTCAATGTTGAGCTTCTACCATCATTACAGGAGAGTCAGCATTGAGGGGGGCTTGCATGGTCTCTCTTCTTCTTCTCTCTTATGGGGGGACTTTTTCCTCGCATGGGGTTTTGTCCTTCTCATGTGTTAGTGAGAATTTTTTTTATCTCTTTTGGGGAGGATTTTTGTCCCACTTGGTTTTCTCCTTTTCTCCATTTGTGAGAGATTGCATTTGCATTTGTACATGGGTACCTAACATGGCCTCATAGTCGGGACCCATCTTTGTGTCATTTGCATAATAATCAGCTACTCCCTAAGTTGCACTTAAGGGGGGTGTTGGTGTAAATAAAGTTTGGTACCTAGTTAATTTATTACTAGGGGACTTAGGGGACTTGTTAACATGTTGAGTTTACTTAGATCCTAGGAGGGAATCTTTCTAGAAGGTGTTAGTTGTCATTAGATATTATCTTATCTTTTGAATTTTAACACGTGTCCTAGGTAGTTGTGATAGGTTGTCATTTGTCATAGGATTAAGACACTTGTCATAATCCTATTTAATCTTATGTCTCACCTTGGCTATATAACCACGTGGTCTCATACATTGTATATTGAACATATTCTTATATAATCAATTCCATTGCAATCTTGAGCATTGCATATTTCTTGTACTTTCATGAAGTGCCTAGATCTTGATTGGCTACAATCTTTAGCCAAATCTTGCATGGTGTAGAGTTATTCTTTACCAACTTTTACATTTACAAGGGTTGAACAAAATTAATAAATTAAATAAAATTATTTAATTAATATAAGAAAATTGTGAAGATAATTTAATTAAATAATAAAATTATTTAATTAAATGCAAAAGACAGATTGATGAGACCAGATGACAAGATTTGATGATGTTTTGGAAGAAATATGTTAGTCAGATTTAGGTGTCTAAAAAGAGAAGTAACCCTATCCAAATTAGAAGGAATCTAGTTTTTAACTTTAAAAATATTTCCAAATGGATATTTATTCCACCTCTTGAGACTTGCTTTAACAAATTGAAGCCTCTTAAAAAGGAATACATAGTTTTACTAAAAGTTGGTTTCCCTTCCACCCACCAACTTTCAACAAGCTTAGCCAAATAGGCATCCCAAAGCGACATAAGTTGAAACTTAAATGAGGCCTTTTTGGAGAGATTGAATAAAGAAGAGGAGTTTGATCAGTAAATGGTTGGAACCTTTTCACTCCAAAATTTCAAAATTAGAAGCCCAACTATTACCACACTAGGATTCTAAAACAAGGAACCTATCTAATCTTTCAAAAATAGCTTCAACGCTACACCTTATATTACACCAAGTGAAAAGACCATTGCTTGGCTTAACATCTAACAAATTGAAGAAGAAAATGTTATCCTTTAACAAAGAGGAAGAAGGACCAAGCATACTTGTACCTCCTAATTTTTCATCTAAACTAATGATGGCATTGAAACCTCCAACCATAGTCCAAGGTAAAGTAGGTGTTAGAGACTGCATCATTCTAATCTAGGACCAGAATAAATTCTTACCTAGAAGATCCAACGAAGCATAAATATTGGTGAGTAAAATAGCTTCCCCAGTAGCAAAGCTAGTTGTCACCAAAAATAAAGAACTTCTACTAGAAACCCACCATCTCGGTGTGAGTTTGCAAGGATCCCATAAGCAAGTGATACCACCAGCCATACCTTGAGCCCCAATGCATTAGCATTGACCTTTATTCCAAATCTTCAAAATAATATTAGTCATATCTTCAACAAAGAGTTTTGTTTCCTGAATAAAAACAATATCAAGTGAATGCTCGCAAATTAAATTCCTGGTAACCTTTTGACGAAGAGCACTACCTAACCCTCTAGCATTTCAAGAAATAACAATCTAGTGTCTTAATAACACTCAATTCAACCAATGACTCACCTATCAATTTCACTTTCTCATGGTCCTTTTTCCTTCCTAACCTTGGAATTTTATCATTTCCCCCTTTTTAAATGTTCTTCTATTGCAATCATAGTAGTGGCATAGTCTTCTTTTTGTTGTCATCTTTTGCCTCAAAGATAGGCCCCGACTCTATCAAAGGTTAAGCACCATTTACCTCCATTTGAATATTTTTCATCCATATATCCTCAACTTCTATGGTAGATTTAAACCCTCATTCTCTTTAGGGATCTCTAATTGTAATAAGTCCTTTGTAACTAAGACATTCAAAGTTGGGGGTCCCAAAACCTTAGAAACCAAAGGTGGGTTTGAAGGAGATGCAACAAAGCTTGATTCTTTAAAAGTGATACCTTCGTTGGAATGAATCTTGTCTTGATCCATTGACTCAATCCTCTCAAAGCTTTCTAGAATGTCAAATTTATTGTTGGAAGGCCCTCTCAAAGTATGTTGTGTACAATTTCCAACTCTCTCCTTGGTGCAAGGCTTCATAGGAATAAATCTATCCACATCTGCTTGGTCTAGATGCACTGGATTCTTGATTTTTTCCCTTTTATTACCATCTTGAGAATTAAGGGAGTGATGAACGGGATTGAGTCCCAACTTTGGACAATTCCTCTAAAGATGTTTGTATTCATGACAATTCTAGCAACAGAAGGTAAAGGCATCATAATCAATCTGTTGAATCCAACTCATATTCCCATATCTGATTTCCAAAGATTCTAGAAGAAGGTTATTTAAATTTATTTCAACACAAATGCGAGCATAAATAGCTACCTTTCTATCCAACATTTGATGAGAAGGGCCCAAAGGTTTTCCAATGACTGCAACTATCAACTAAAGGATGTTTTTTCTCCAGAATTGCATTGGAAGCTTAGGCAAACTAATCTAGGTAGGAATGCTTGTAGACAACTCTTCCATCGGATCAAACCGCACATGCTATGACTTAATAAACAATCTCGCCTAATTGTTAAAATAAGGGCCTCTCTCAAAGATCCTGTTACAATCTACCATTCTAGTAAATACCACCATAAATAAGCCATTTGCAACCAATATAATCTCCATATCTCCTTCCGGATTCCAATTTTTACGGATTCAAAACTCCAGAAATTGAAGAGAAATCCGAAGACCCATAAAGATAGAGGACATCATCTGCAACTGACTCAAGATTAATAACAATTATCAGACGGTCTTTACTTTTCTCCAAACACCCATTGAGAATTGAGCAGCTCGAAGCCTGATTCTCAAATCGAGCCTCATTGGTTGCATGAAAAAGAAATTGGACAGCCTTATCACACACAGCACCAAAGGATTCCTCCAGATTGAGTATATCTTTGAACGAGGGGTTAGGAGGATCTCCCAAGCCCCCACCAGACATCATAAAGACCTCCACAAAAAAACAACAGTGAAGGAAGGCCAAAAATATTAAATGAAATGGAGGAGAACAAAGAAGTCTTTCAAACCTCCACACACCACGCCAAAGCAAAATAAAAATCAACCACCTATCAAAACGAGACCCAACAGCAAAACCCGCCCAACCACCCAGCACACCAAGCAGCACACAGCACAAAGGAGGGCGCGGGAGGGGTCACGGCAAGGCCATGTAGGCCTACGCGACCCAACTAGCCCTCAGCACACAGCTACCAGCTCCAGACGCCATCGCCTTAATCTAAATTAACCTTATTTATTTATTTATATATATGTGCATGGATTAATTGGGAGATAATTAATTAATAATTATTAATAAATTAATTAAATATGAGGTGATATTAGAGGGATTTAAATGGGATTAGTTAATTAGTGTAACATAATTATTAATTGACAAGGTGAATTACTAATTAGCATTATAAATTAATAAGTCGGTAAGATGATCGATTGATAGGATGAGTATAAGATGACAACAAAAAGATAAAAAAATATAGTTTTTTTCAAAGTGAATTTGGGTGTTTGATTGGTGATTCCATCCATCTCTTTCTACTTTATTGTCCAACACATTTGAAAACCATCCCATCATAAGTTAAGATTAGAAAAGGTTAGTGGTTGCTCTTCTCACCATAGACTCGCATCATTTAGGTTCTAGTGCTTTGGATTGGGTAGAGGCTTCATAAGTTGTGTGGATTCACAAATTATATCTCCTCATTGGACCACTAGAACTAGGAGATCTATATTGGAGACGTGTCTTAACTTGGTACCTTTATTCACCGGATGGTGGCATGCTTTGTGTATTGATGTGGTCAAGATTTGCTTACTTATGCTTGTTTTTTATATGAATGTACACTATCATTGAGGGATGAGTATTGTATGGGACTTAGGAGCCTTGGGAGTGTTTCTATGTGTTTGTGTTTATATGTTTTGTTCTTGTTGTCTTACTTTAACTTCTTTGATGTATTTTTATATATGTGCATTTGATGTTGTAAATGGTATATTGTCAAGTGTTGTGTAGTCTTGGTTATTTCCAAGTGAGTCTTTGGTATGTGTATGTTGTGAATGTATGTTGTAAATTTTATTTTCATGTGTATGCTTATAGGGTAATAAGAATTGTACTAAACTAGATAATCATTAGTGTTGTAATGAATCACATTTTTGAATTATGGATTGTCACTTATTTACTTTGACTAATGGATGGGGAGGAAAGAGACTTCCTCTAATGGCAGGTATAATGCCTTCGTTGATCAACAATAGGATCTTGGAAACTAGGAGGTATTAGCTTGTGGACTTGAGCTTGGATTCCTTCAAATATATATAATGATGTAAATTTTATATGACCACTTGTATATGTGGTAGTTGGCTACATGGTCTATTGTGTTTGTTGTCATTAATGAGGGTTATTGATCTGAACCGAGGTAGGGATTCAATTAACAATATCTAGCATAAAAGAAACCTGCAATATTGTGTTCAATTTGGATAAAATTGCAAACTCATAAAAAGAATTGTATACATTCCAAATCAATATTTTTATTCAAAAGAACTAAGATATATACAAACTGGAGAATGCCAAAAAGTTACCACAACCCTAGGAATTCGAATTGAATAGCTGGTTGTGAAAAAAATACAAAAAAAATTACAAAATTTTCAAAAAGAACAAAACCAAGTGCTTTGAATTCAAAACCGCAACACCATTGAACACTAGCATTCTATCCATAGGGTGGCAGTATCCCTGCTCTACCACAATTGGTCACTTAACCCATCATGGGGTGGCGGTTTACCGCGCTACCACAATAGGTGACTTAGCCCATCGCGGGGTGGCGATATCCCGTGCTACCGCAACCGGTGACTCAACCCATCGCATGGTGGTGATTTCCCATGCTATCGCAACCGTCCAGTCAATTGGATCATTCATCCCCCCTTGAAAGGCAACAGGCCCCATTGCACTAAGCTATTGCAACAGATGAGGATCAGATGAGGATATTGTTCCCGAATTTTTTCCTTGGTTAACCACTTGCCCTGATGAGAAAGCTAACCAACTCGAACCACCCGATAAAGAGGAATTTGTTGATTTCTGAGCTTCTTCAAAATTACTTTAGTGACATGATCACGCTATACTGGAGTAGTAGTTGTTAGATTCAATTTTATAGCGTGAATGTGTTCAATGGCTTGTGAAATGTCCAACAAAGGAGGAAAATAAGGACGTAGCAATTTTGCATTGAAAACTGGATGCAACCCTAGAAATGGTGGCAAATTGAGTTCAAATGCATTTTCACCAACTCGCTTGATAATGGTATATGGCTCATAGCAAAGAGGATGAAGTTTCCTGTTTGGTCCTTGAAGACGCTCCTTCTGAAGATGTAACCACACCTTGTCACCAATCTGAAACTGATGAGGAGTTCTATGTTGATCATGTATGTCCTTATAATTCTTATTGCTCTGCTCCAACATCTCATGAACTTCTTGTTGTAGATGTCTAATCTTGTCAATGAAATTTTCTGCTTTATCTGCCTCCTTGTCAACATTCGATGGACTATTAGGTTGTAGAATAGGTACTGCTAAATCCATGGGTTCCAATGGCTAATACCCAAGACAAACTTCAAATGGGCTATGCCCTATAGTATTAAGGAGTGATCGATTGTAGTTGTGTTGCACGTAGGGCAAGCTCTCGTCCCATGTACGAGGATGCTTTGAATGATACATTCAGAGGATGTGAATGATCATTCGATTTACCACTTTTGTTTTCCCATCCGTTTGAGGATGGAATGTTGTAGACATCATCCACTTTGTGTCCATTTTATCTCATAGTGAAGTCCAAAACTTACTGATGAATCTATTATCCCTATCAGAAATAATTCTTTTTGGAAAACCAAATTGAACCCAAACATGCTTGAAAAATAGTTTGGCAATCTCTTCCGCAGAGATCATTTTTTACAAGCCACCATAATAGCCATTTTGGAAAACCTATCTACCACCACATATACACAATTATGACCTCATCTAGTAGTTGGAAGCCTAGACATAAAATCCATTGCAATTGACTGCCATGGTTTATCAGGAATAGGTAGTGTTGTACCCAAACCAATGTTTTTGCTTCATCAAGGCATTTTGCATAAAAGAGTCTAAACCTTGCTATAATGATGTCAAATCCAGTTTTTTGGCAATATCAAGCATGGAGTTTTGTCAGTGTTGTGTCAGTCAAAGGCAGTACCTGTTCATCAGAACCTAAATGAACGAAGCATTTCACGATGGAGGAGCATTTCACAATGATAATTATACCTTTGCATGGTCATTTCAGTGACCAAAACAAAGATTTCAGTGATCAATTTATGAGGATTTCTCAGGAAAAAGTAAAATTGCGCCCCTATAGCCCAAGGGTGCCCTTCTCTTTGAAGGCCCATATTTTATGGCATGTGCTCATAAACACAGTTAATCTTTTCAGAATTAGCCCAGTTATCCGATGAGCTATCCTACAAGGTTATTTGAGGTTTACAACTCCAATAATTGACGTCAAAAGTTGAGGTTCAGAAGATTGAAGATTGCAAAAGCTTGTTAGTTTTCAACTTTTGCGCCCTTGTAGATTAGGGGCGCCCTTCTTAAAGAGGGGCTAGATTCTGTCATTCTTTCTTGTTGATGCATCTAATCTCTTCACAACTAGTCTGTCTATCCGACGAGCTATCAAATGCAAACATCCAAGACCTAGAGCTCCGGCAGTCAACATCAGAAGATGAGGTTACGAGGAGACTTCACATCATAGAAACTCTCTCAAATGGTAAAATTGCGCCCCTATAGCTCAAGGGCGCCCTTCAAGATGGCCCCTAAGATGATTGAGATTGCACATGAGGTCTTCCTGACATCTGTGCTACTCTAGTCTGGCTTCGAAACGCACCACTCAGCCTGTCAATTCGATATTCCAAGTGATTGTGGTAGAGATTCTACCAGGCACGTAAATCAACGGGTGGAGAAACATGAAACATACATTGTAGCCTTTGTAGGCTAGGGGCGCCCAGCCTTTAGGCCTATCAGATGGGGTTATTAGCTCTCGAAGTCTTCATGGGACTTGTGCGTAATTACTCCAGCTATCCAACAAGCCCAGCCGTTAGCCTCCGAGATTTGGCAAGAGCTCGTATGTGCGAGGTCTTTGCAAAATACTGAAAAACGGAGAAAGCTTGGAAAATGGCTAAGTCTGGTTGTAAATTCCATCTTAGGAAAGGCGCCTTTCTTTCTGAGGTCTTACAAGCAGTTTTCTTGCTTCATCATTCCCAGAGACATCTCTCATAGGTCCTTCTAGCTACACATTGAGACAAATGGTGCTCGAATCAGGTCACCCGAGCTCCCAATATTAGGGGTCAAAGTAGGGCATTTGATTGAGAGTTGTACTTTTTTCAAAATGGTGTTTGAGCCTTTTCAGGCCAGGGGCGCCCTTACTTTTGGGATCCTTAATACAGCTTTTAGGTGCCTTGCGTATATTCGTTGGATGCGGAATACTCCTAGTCACATAGTGAGCCTATCATCCAGTCAACGGGGTTCACCGTTCATCATCAGCAATTGTTTCAAGCGCCAGATGGCAGTATGGAGAAATGGCCAAAGTATGGTGTCGTAAAATCAATTTAATCAAATGCGCCAAAATATTCGAGGTGTTAAACGTTGATTTTAGCATTGATGACTCCCAGTAGAAATTTCTTCCTTGCTCTACAGGCTTTGCAATGAATACCCCTGTTTAGTCTCAGCATCACCCGGTCACCTAGAAATCAGTGTTGAATATGGTCAGTTGTAAATTTGTAGTCAGCTACAAAGTAGGAAGTTAATAAAAAACGTAATATCTTGAGCAAATGGACGCCTATGAGGACAAATGAGGACTTTTTGAAATCAGTGAAAGTTGTTGAATCCATCTAAAAGCTTTACATGTTTGTCAACTGAATAAATAATATTTAATATTGATTTCACATGCTTAGGTATTAAATGGCAATGTTCTTCAAAGGGGCGCCTTTTTTATGCTTATTTTCAAATTTTGTGTTGAATATTATTTTATTATTATTTCAAATTCGAGACTCTAAGTCAATGTTAGTCGAACTGAAGGGGGTCCAATTAGATAATTCTTTCCGTAGTCGGGGTTTTAAATCTTGCAGTCATGCTTTTATAGTGTGAATTTTCTCTATTTGTGCAAGCATGGCGTTTATCATTTTATTCATCCAGCTCGAGCAGAGGTGAATTCTTTCCAGAGTTGGGAAAATTTTCATCAACAATCAATGTCGAAGGCATCAAAACACTTTCTTTGCAGGTACAAGTCCAAATTCATCAGCAGAATTCAAGGTAGAGTGGCGATTTTAACAGAAGAAAAGCATCAAAACCTCATTCTTCTATCTTAAATTCTTCTATTTCTCATCTTAAATTCTTTCGCATGTTTGAAGAATTGGCAGATTTTGAAAAAACAAATCATTTGGGTTGATTCAGAATAGCTTCCTCGAGAAAACCCATGTGTCATAATTTTTCAGGAAAATCTACTCCAGAGCATTTGTTCTCGAAGCTCTAATTTTCTCAACTGAAAATTCCTTGCATGGTTGAGTAGAACTCAAATTTTCGCATTTCTAACATTTTGGGTTGTCTTAGAATCTTTTTCTGGACAAAAACCATATCTCAGAATTTTTTCATGAAAATTACTCTCCAATAGACTATTTTTAGCATCAGCAGGGTATTTTTACTTGTCTAGAAAAGTTGTCAAAAAATAGTCATGTTCACAGTCAACAGGCGAGTTTTTTAGAGTGCAATTCACGCAAATTGAATTCAAAACCAAATCGGTCTTAATTCATGATTTCACCAAAAAAGCTGAGACCGATTTGTATCAAGTGCATTCAAAGGCTTGGTAGGCGTAGTCACTCAAATCCATATGGTTGCATGCCTCGTATGGCCAATTTTCTTCCAAATCCGGTTTAGAGGGTTAATACTATTGGAATTTTGCATGTACAACAAGTTCGTTTGCATTTCTCACAACCAGAGTGTGTGCAATCAAAATTCATAGTTTCATCATGCAACACTCTTTCATTAAGGAGAAGCGTCAGAGACATCAAGCTACAGAAGAGATAGTGGCCATCACTTCAGTTACGGAGCCACCAAAGTTATAAGTCAGTGAAATGCTAGTTTGAGTGTGCAAATATTGCCAAGATTTCTCAAGTTGCAGACAAGCAGTGAATTGTGACGACCTTTAGATGTTGATGCAGTCAACAACCTCATTGAGGGATTGTTTGCTTGAGATCACGACCAGTAGACTTTAGTTCCCACCTCTCATGATAGACATTAAATTTAGGAGTTAAACTTGGTGTTACCTTTTCAAGTTAACTTCTTGTCACATCTCATGCATGTCTATTATGGGATTATCTATGTTCACATGGACTTTTATTTAGGTTTTTCGTTAACTGATGGTAGTGTTCCAGTTAACTTGCTTTCAATAAGGATTTCCATGCTTGCACATAGTCCATTTAGATTAGTTTGTACCGGTTAATTGATGGTAGCTTTCCAATTAACTATATCGTTTGCTTTATTAGGGTTTAGCAATAAATCTTGCATACATTGCAAGACTGTAGTTGACTCAAGGTGATTTTAGGGTTCCCTACACCTTTCGATGTCTATAAATAAGAGTTTTTTCTCATTTGTACATAACTTTTGCATGAGAGAGAAATATATGCTATGCCTACCTTGCCTTCAATATTGCTCGTTCTTTATCTGTTCATGAGTTTTTACTATTATGATGAATTGTTATGCCACTTGGGTTTCATGCAATTATGATGGTGAATTATTTCTTTAGTTAGATTTAGTGGCTAGTTTGATCGTAGATTGATCATAGATTGTATGCGTGTCTCGCCTATGCAATTTATTTTCCTAGTTTTCTATCCTTCATGTTTTGTGTTCAATAAATTCGTTCAGATTGAGCTAATAGATGTGCCACCTTGCCTTCAAGATGAGAATTTGTACTTGGTTATCGTGTGATGTGTGTGAATAATAAACTTATTCAGATTGAGCTGATAGTTGTGCCACCTTGCCTTCAAGTTGAGAATATGTACTCAATTTATCGTGTGTTGTTGTTTCCAATAAGCTCATTCAGACAAGCAAATAGTTGTGCCACCTTGCCTTCACATTGTGAGTTTGTACCCTACTTATCATCAAATAATCATTCCCGCTCCATTTCCTCATGCTCTGAATTCTTGAAGGAATTGGATAGTTAAAGTTACTTAGTTTTGTGTGTTGTAGTTAAGTCTTACGAAACCAAAAAATACTTTGCTGCAACGTATAGAGTTTTCTTGAAATCCTTGTACCTCTTACAGCTGAGACAAAAAGACAGGATATAGTTTAGTTTACTTTCCTTTTCAAGCACGAGGGAGCTTCCCCTCCTAATTTGAAGAGCACTCATTGCGTAGTGTGCATAGTTGTCTGTGACTCTGTACCAACTTATACTCCAGAGGTGTTAGTTGTTACGCCAACAATTTTCTGGCGCCCACCATGGGGCACGAGGTAAGAAAACTTCAAGAAAAGCTTAACGCTTTTATTTCACAAGAATGATACTCTAGCATCCTATTGCAGGATTCACATAGAAGCAATGGATGATAATAACAACAATGCTGACAAGCGACGTCCACCCCCATTACCTTGGGGTAGTAACATTGGACCTTTGGCTTTTGAGGTAAATCATGAGTTACCTAAAGGGTCAAGGAAGCGTTCTCCACGATTTCATGGCAATGGAACTCAACACCCAGAGGACCATTTTTCTGTTTTAACAACGGCTTGCGTCATTTTGCACGTAGCACATGAAGACATCATAGTGTGTCTCTTTGTCGAGAATCTTGCGGGAAATGCTGCCAACTGGTGCAATCACCTGGCGCCAGGCAATATCACAAGCTGGGCAATTATGAGCGAGAAATTTTTGGCGAGATTCAAACTCATTGAGGACAGTCACTTGTTGTTCGCCCAACTCACAAATCTAGAGATGGAGCACAAAGAACACATGAGGGATTTTGTAGCAATATTTAATCGTCTTGATACAAGAATTTCTTCTACATTCAATCCATCACCAGAGATTCTGATGAGTTGTTTTGTAAATGCTCTTCCATCAGAGATAGCCTTCTTTCTCAAGACGGCAAAAGTAACAAAGTTGAAGAGTGCGCAAGAACACGCCATCAGGTTGGAGGATAATATGATCACTTTCGGCTTGATGAAAGCAGATTCTATCAGATCTCTAGTTTAGCAAACGTACCAGCCAAAGAGAGACAATCTTTAGCCATGGTTACAAACATCTCCACCAAGACTAATGATTGTAGTTGCACATAGTGCAGTATTTTGTCCTTTCCATGACGACAATACACATACCGGATCCACATGTCCAAAGAATCTAAGAATGATACAAATCATGGGATACATTGAAGCTACTCCCAGTTATAGTTTTGTACCAACACCAAGTTCGAAGGTTGTTTTACCACAGACAAACAACTTCGATGGCAACTCCACAGCGGGATACTTTGATAAAGAACTCATAAATCAAGATAAAGAAGAAGAATACTACTGTCACTATGCTCCTCCTGTGTTTACACATGCTCGGCACTTTAAAGCACAGAAAGAAGAAGAAGAAAGGCAAAAATAAAACGAAAAGGGTGAAGAAGTGTCATCCATTTCGAAACCCAAATCTTCACGTGAGATTACTATGCCAATTGCTCAAGAGACATCTTCAGAAAATTTTGACATCGTAGCTTCCCTGATGAAGACCAAGGTACAAATCTCTGTTGGTTGAAAATTTTGTATACCTTGAGGATATGCAAAATTGTGGTTTCAACCACAGTATGTGAGATAAACTCTCCTATTTAAGGGAAGGCTCCCCCTTTTCTGTCTATTTTAACAATTCAAAAATACACTCTAATTATAAATCTATTCTAAATCTGGGTGAAACTCTGTCTTTTTCTCTTTTTCCAGAAAAGACACCTATTCTTTTCTCTTGTTTCAGAAAAGAATCACAGCTGAAAATATAAATGATTTATGAAGTAAACAAATAAAGAAGCAAAGTTTCCATAAAGGCACAAAGTCCTCCGTTGCTCCTCCGGGACGGGAAAACAAATTGAAAGCACAAAGTCTTTGACAATTTACTCTCCTATCAACCTTTTTAGATGATTTTCTGGTAACCAAGTACAGTATGTAGCAGCTCAAAATAGAAAATAAAAGCAACACAAAGTTTGCAAATTACCCCCTTTGTTTGAGCGTTCTATAATAGCTTCAAACGTGACAAACAACTCAAAGTTTGCAGTATCAAATCTGAAAACCAATCTAAAACTCCAAACGCAATAAGCAGCTCAAAGTCTGCAGAATTGAGCTTGAATCCTTCTTGTGTAACACCACAAAACTCACAATCAATTCCAGATAATGTCGTCACATCACAATCTGTACCAACACAAAGTTTGGAAGCAATTTGTTTTCTTTATTAATTGCAATTTGATTTACATCTAAACTCAAAGTCCTAGAATGCATACACAAATTGGCAGAATTTTGTTGCATTGCCAAAAGATACCCTATTACAATAGACCCCCTCAAGTATTTATAGGAGAGAGGTCTGGAGAAAAAGGTGGGAGGATCTCAACAAACTTGAGAAAATCTCTCAACCGATAACTAATTGCAATTGACTTATTCAAAATTACAATCTTATTGTAATTTGATTACATGTAATTACATTTTACAAAAATGCAAGTGAAAGAAACACTTGCAATTACAATTTTTTGCTTTCACATGTAATTTGTCGAAAGTGAAAATACATAAAACAACCTAATATCTTAACTTGTCTCGTTCCTAGCTCTGAAAGATAAGAACTTGTTGATGATTTCTTGCAATTCATTAGGATCAGAACCAAGTGTATTTTTAGCAACAGCCACGGTCTTAATGATAACATCATGATCTCCGACTGTGACCTCTCTGTGTTCTTCGAAAGCAGCTTGCATCTTATCAAAGATTGTTGGATGATTGACGAATTTGTGGATTGAATCTATGAAGAACCGATCTGAATCGAACTCTTGGTGAAGATTTGCAGTAATCTGAGAAACAACATCATCGGTTGCAAACAATTCTCTTTCATAACTTAACACTGTGCAAGGGATTTTCTCAAAGTTTGAAAGAATATCTTGTTCAACTTCAGCATTCATCTCAAGAGCAGCTTGGACTTAAAGTCAAGTCCAAAAAGTTCAACTTTTGAGCCTTTTTTTTTAAGTATTTCGGGTTTTTCAATGACTTCAGCAATTTTACAAAAGGCAGTCGGAATTTCTGGGGCATTTAGCAATTTTTATTTTTTGCAATTTTTATAATTGCAATTCTGGCTACAAACCCCGACTTGCAATGGGTGAATAAAAACCCGATTTGCTTTAAAGGAGCATCACTTTTTTTTTCTTTTTTTTTTTTGTTTCTCTTTTCAAAGAAATGGGAATGGGATTATGAAAGGTTATGGAAGACATGAGAACGAAACGAAGGATGTGGATGAAAGATGAAGGCGAGTGAAAGGTGAAGGGATATTACGGATGGTCGAGAGGATAAAAATGAATGGTATATGAAGAAAAACGCATTTTGAAATGAAAGACGTTTTTATAATAGATGGAGGTATTTTGAATGAGGGCAATGCATTTTTAGTAAAGGTGAGTTGAATGACAAATACACATGTATAAATGATTTTAAAGAAAGACAAAAAGAAAACGCGTTTTGCTGTGTCAAGGAGCTTTGACGCATTTAATAAAGAAATCAACACCCTTAAAATATAAAACATGTTTCACTCCAAAGAAGATGACGTTTCTCACAAATATCAAGTTCTTCAACCACGAATGAAATGCCATGACAAGGGCAAACAAAAATACGAAAAATGAAAGAGGCGTTCATATGTAAAAGAGAAAAATGCGTTCTCAAATGCAAGTGAATGTTATTAAACGAAGACATATACAAAATGAAAGATGAATAAAAAAGAAAAACGTTTTAGAAAAACATGTTTTTGAGAAAGGATATATAACGTTTCTGTATAAAATAGAAAAAATGTATAAAGAAGATGAAGAGAAACGCATTTTTCTAAAGACATAAATAAAAAACGTTTGAAAGCAAACCCTAGGCGCGTACATAAGCACAGAAAATGAAAGAGACTCGAATGTCTACAGCTGAAAGTCGAACTGCTCCTTTAATGGATGACTTCGGGTTTTTTAAAATTCAAAACAAGTGAAAATCGGGTCTTTAAAAGAAAAATGCAAATGATTTTAAATAAAATCGGGTTTTAGAAATGCCATTGCAAGTCAAAATGAAGTGAAATCGGAATTTTAAGAACTAAATGCAAATAACTTTAATGAAAATCGGGATTTTCATAAGACTTTGCAAGTTTTTTTTTATTAAAATCGGGCTTTTTAACTCATTTGACAATTTTATTTTTGGCAAAAATGAGCATTTTGGAAAACTTGGTCAAAATCGGATTTTTAGACAACTAAAGCAATTTCGGAACTTTTTTAAGTTTTAGCAATTTTGCTCTTAAGCCAAAATTTTCCTACTTGCTGAGTTGCCCAAAAAACCCGAAATGGACAAAAAATACACTAAAAATGACTCAGAATTTCACGAAAACGGAGAAGAATGCGTAAAAAGTGGTAACCCAAAGGACTATAGACTTAAAATTGAGATTTGCTGATCTTTGCACCTCGAAATGCGTGCCCTAGAAGAGAATATCTTCAAATTTTATCAAAATTTTGATTAGTTGTCTTGATTTTTAACAAGTCAAAAATCTGGGACAACAATCTCTCAACTGGAATATCTTCAGGACCATCCAGAAGAACTAGATCAGAGGTTGCGAAGAAGCAGGTTGTGCTCAAATCATCTGTTCCAACAGGAGCAAAGTCTGAAATGGATCCTGGTAATTTTGTGACTCTGTCAGAGGTAGAAGCTAAAGACCAAAACATTGCATGTTCTAACAAAAAACCGATAGAGGAGACAAATTCATGGACAATAAAATTCGATGGAGATTGTTTAAATACAATTTCAAAAGTAGGGGAATTGATCATCTCCCCTAAAAGACAGTGTTTCTCAGTTGCAGATTGTCTACAATTGGAATTCATTGAAACTGAAAAAGAGGTGCTTTTGCAAGGCCTCAAAGATGCCAAAGACATGGGAATCAAACACCTATGTGTTAAAGGTGATGTAGAGTTGATCAATGATCCAGTCAAAGGATATTATCAAGTTAGAAAATATCACCTACGACATTATAGAAATCGAGTTTGGAACTCGATCGACTGGTTTGAAGAATTCAACATCCCAAGGATTCACAACAACATAACTAATGTCTCAGGGGTATCAGCATTCCCATTTGCATCATGTTCTGACTTTTGTCAGAGTACCTTTGCATGGATATATGAATACCTGAGGGTCTTCATCCCAAAAGGATTGCCTCCTGCAATTCCTAGGAGAAGAGAAGTTAAGCCTTTCAGGCAGAAATGACGTCGATGGGAGGCTCTTCCCGCTACCATGCAACGAACAATATCCAAAGCACTTCATCTCTTCAGGGGTGGAGTGATTTTCTTTAAGTAATTTTACATTATGCTTTTTCGTAATGTCGTACTATGTTTCCCCATTCCGTGATGTTTTTTCGTGTTTTAGGTGATTTAGGTAGTCTTGTTTTAGGTGATTTTTAGGTTAGGTGATTAGGAAACTCCAAATGTTTTAGGTGATTAGGGAAAGTCCTAACTCCGATGCCCAATCATAAATCACTGGTCCACATAACACTAAGATTCTAGGGTTCTTCTATGTTGTAGGTATTTGACATGGTCACCAGACGGAGCCTAATGTTCTACCCAAACCAAATCTTTGCTTCATCAAGTCATTTTGCATAAAAGAGTCTAAACCTTGCTATAATGATGTCAAATACAGTTTTTGGGCAATATCAAGCATGGAGTTTTTTCAGTGTTGTGTTAGTCAAAGGTAGTACCTATTGATCAGAACCTGAATTAGGGACTCATTTCACAATGGAGGAGCATTTCACGATGATAATTATACCTTTGTATGGTCATTTCAGTGACCAAGACAAAGATTTCAGTGATCAATTTATGAGGATTTCTTAGGCAAAAGAAAAATTGCACCCCTGTAGCCTAGGGATGCCCTTCACTTTGAAGGCCCAGATTTTATGGCATGTGCTCATAAATGCAGTCAATCTTTTCAGAATTAGCCCAGTTATCCAATGAGCTATCCTGCGAGGTTATTCAAGGTTTACAACTCCAATAACTGATGTAAAAAGCTGAGGTTCAGGAGATTGAAGATTGCAAAAACTTGTTAGTTTTCAACTTTTGTGCCCCTGTAGCTCAGGGGCGCCCTTCTTAAAGAGGGGCTAGATTCTGGGATTCCTACCTGTTGATGCATCTAATCTCTTCACAACTAGTCTAGCTATCCGACGAGCTATCAAATGCAGAAATTCGAGATCCAGAGCTCCAACAATCAACGTCAGAAGATGAGGTTACGAGGAGACTTCACATCACAGAAACTTTCTGAAATGGTAAAATTGTGCCCCTGTAGCTCAGGGGTGCCCTTCAAGATGACCCCTGAGATGGTTGAGTTTGACGTAGATGAGGTCTTCCTGACATCTATGCTACTCTAGTCCGGCTTCACAACCCACCAGTCAGCCTGGCAATTCAAAATTTTGAGTGATTGTGGCAGAGATTCTACCAGGAACGTAAATTAGCGGGTGGAGAAACATGAAACATACATTGTAGCCTTTGTAGGCCAGGGGCACCCAGCCTCTAGGCCTATCAGAAGGGGTTATTAGCTCTCGAAGTCTTCACGGGACTTGTGCATAATTTATCCAGCTATCCAACAAACCCAGTTGTTAACCTTCGGGATTTGGCAAGCGCTCATACGTGCGAGGTCTTTGCAAAATACTAAAAAATGGAGAAAGCTTGGAAAATGGCTAAGTCTGGTAGTATATTCCATCTTAGGATAGGCGCCTTTCTTTCTGAGGTCTTAGAAGTAGTTTTCTTGCTTCATCACTCCCAAAGACATCTCTCATAGGTCCTTATGGCTACACGTTCAGAAAAATGGTGCTCGAATTAGGTCACCCCAGCTCCTGATAGTAGGGGTCAAAGTAGGGCATTTGATTGAGAGTTGTACTTCTGTCAAAATGGTGTTTGAGCCTTTTCAGGCCAGGGGCAACCTTACTTTTGGGATCCTTAATACAACTTTCAGGTGTCTTGCATATATTCGTTGGATGTGGAATACTCCTAGGCACGTAGTGAGCCTATCAGCCAATCAACGGGGTTCACCGTTCATCATCAGCAATGGTTTGAAATGTCAGATGGCAGTATGGAGAAATGGCTGTCTGGTGTCATAAAATCAATTTAATCAAGGGCGCCTAATTTTTTGAGGTGCTAAACGTTGATTTTAGCAATGATGACTCCCAACAGACATTTCTTCCTTGCTTTTCGGGCTTTGCAATGATAATCCTTGTTCAGTCTCAGCATCACCCGATCACTTGGAAATCAGTGTTGAATATGGTTAGTTGTAACTTTGTAGTCAGCTACAAAGTAGGAAGTTAATAAAAAATGTAATATCTTGAGCAAATGGATGCCTATGAGGACAAATGAGGACTTTTCAAAATCAGTGAAAGTTGTCGAATCCGTCCAAAAGCTTTACGTGGTTTGTCAACTAAATAAAATAATATTTAATATTAATTTCACATGCTTAGGTATTAAATGGTGATTTTCTTCAAAGGGGCACCTTTTTTATGCTTATTTTAAAATTGCATGGTGAATATTATTTTATTATTATTTCAAATTCGAGACTCTGATTCAGTGTTAGTGGGTCAAATCAAATAATTCTTTCTGTAGTTCGGGTTTTAAATCTTGCAGTCATGCTTTTATAGTGTGAATTTGCTCTATTTGTGCAAGCATGGTGTCTATCATTTTATTCATCCAGCTTGAGCAGAGGTGAATTCTTTCCAGAGTTGGGCGAATTTTCATCAGCAATCAATGTTGAAGGCATCAAAACACTTTCTTTGCAGGTACAAGTCCAAATTCATTAGCAGAATTCAAGGCAGATTGGCGATTTTAACAGAAGAAAAGAATCAAAACATCATTCTTCTATCTTAAATTCTTCTATTTGTCGTCTTAAATTCTTTCACATGTTTGAAGAACTGGCAGATTTTGACAAAACAAATCATCTGGGTTGATTCAAAATAGCTTCCTTGAGAAAACCCATGTGCCAGAATTTTTTAGAAAAATTTACTCCATAGCATCAATTCTTGAAGCTCTAATTTTCTCAATTGACAATTCCTTGCATGGTTGAGTAGAACTCAAATTTTTGCATTTCTGATGTTCTAGGTTGTCTTAGAATCTTTTTTTGGACAAAACCCATATCTCAGAATTTTTCGTGAAAATTACTCTCCCATAGGCTATTTTAAGCCTCAGCAGGCTATTTTTAGTTGTCCAGAAAAGTTGTCAAAATATAGCCCTATTCACATATAGCCCTGTTCACAGTCAATGGGCGAGTTTTTCATAGTGCAATTCACGCAAATTGAATTAAAGACCAAATCAATCTTAATTCATGATTTCACCAAAAAAGTTGAGACTAATTTGTATCAAGTGCATTCAAAGGGTTGACAGGTGTAGTCACTCAAATCCATATGGTTGCATGCCTCATATGGCCGATTGTCTTCCAAAGCCGGTTTAGAGGGTTGATACTATTGGAATTTTGCATGTACAACAAGTTTGTTTGTATTTCTTACAACCAAAGTGTGCGCAATCAAACTTCGTAGTTTCGTCATGCAACACTCTTTCATTAAGGAGAAGTGTCGGAGACATCAAGCTACAGAAGAGATAGTGGCCATCACTTTAGTTACGGAGCCGCCAAAGTTATAAGTCAATGAAATGCTAGTTTGAGTGTGCAAAGATTGCCAAGATTTCTCAAGTTGCAGACAAGAAGTGAATTGTGATGACCTTTAGATACTGATGCAATCAACAACCTCGTTTAGGGATTGTTTGCTCGAGATCACGACCAGTAGACTTCAATTGCCACCTCTCAGGATAGACATTAAACGCAGGAGTTAAACTTGGTGTTACCTTTTCAAGTTAACTCATTGTCACATCTCATGCATGTCTATTCTGGGATTATCTATGTTCACTTGGACTTTTATTTAGGTTTTTCGTTAACTGATGGTAGTGTTCCAATTAACTTGCTTTCAATAAGGACGTCCATGCTTGCACATGGTCCATTTAGATTTGTTTGTACCGGTTAACTGATGGTAGCTTTCTAGTTAACTATATAGTTTGCTTTATTAGGGTTTAGCAATAAATCTTGCATACATTGCAAGACTGTAGTTGACTCAAGGTGATTTTAGGGTTCCCTACACCTTTCGATGTCTATAAATAAGAGCTTTTGCTCATTTGTACATAACTTTTGCACGAGAGAGAAATATATGTTATGCCTACCTTGCCTTCAATATTGCTCGTTTTGTATCTATTCATGAGTTTTTACTATTATGATGAATTGTTATGCCACTTGGGTTTCATGCAATTATGATGGTGAATTCTTGCTTTAGTTAGGTATAGTGGCTAGTTTGATCATAGATATTATGCGTGTCTCGCCTATGCAATTTATTGTCCTAGTTGGCTATCCTTCATGTTTTATGTTCAATAAACTCATTCAAATTGCGCTGATAGATGTGCCACCTTGCCTTCAAGTTGAGAATTTGTACTTGGTTATCATGTGATGTTTGTGAATAATAAACTTATTTAGATTGAGCTGATAGTTGTGCCACCTTGCCTTCAAGTTGAGAATTTGTACTCAATTTATCGTGTGTTGTCATTTCCAATAAGCTCATTCAGACAAGCAGATAGTTGTGCCACCTTGCCTTCACGTTGTGAGTTTGTACCCGGCTTATTGTCAAATAATCATTCCCGCTCTATTTCCTCATGCTCTGAATTCTTGAGGGGATTGGATAGTTAAAGTTACTTAGTTTTGTGTGTTGTAGTTATGTCTTATGAAACTAGAAAATACTTAGCTGCAACGTATAGAGTTTTCTTGAAAGCCTTGTACCTCTTACAGCTGAGACAACAAGATAGGATATAGTTTAGTTTACTTTCCTTTTCAAGCACTTTTTTCAAGTACAACGAGGGAGCTTCCCCTCCTAATTTGAAGAGCACTCATTGCGTAGTGTGCATAGCTATCCGTACCAACTTATACACTAGAGGTGTTAGTTTTTACGCAAACAGTTTTCTGGCGCCCACCGTGGGGCACGAGGCAAGAAAACTTCAAGAAAAGCTTAACGCTTTTATTTCACGAGAATGATACTCTGGCATCCTATTGCATGATTCACATAGAAGTAATGGATGATAATAACAATAATGCTAACAAGCGATGTCCACCCCCATTACCTTGGGGTAATAACATTGGACCTTTGGCTTTTGAGGTAAATCATGAGTTATGTAAAGGGTCAAGGAAGCGTTTTCCACGATTTTATGGCAATGGAACTCAACACTTGGAGGACCATTTTTCTGCGTTCACAACGGCTTGTGTCGTTTTGCACATAGCACATGAAGACATCACGATGCGTCTCTTTGTCGAGACTCTTGCGGAAAATGTTGCCAACTGGTCCAATCACCTGGTGCCAGGCAGTATCACAAGTTGGGCAATTATGAGAGTGAAATTTTTGGCAAGATTCAAACTCGTTGAGGACAGTCACTTGTTGTTCGCCCAACTCACAATTTACAGATGGAGCACAAAGAACACATGAGGTATTTTGTAGCAAGATTTAATCGTCTTGTTACAAGAATTTCTTCTACATTCAATCCATCACCGGAGATTTTGATGAGTTGTTTTGTAAATTCTCTTCCATTAGAGATAGCCTTCTTTCTCAAGACGGCAAAAGCAACAGAGTTGAAGAGTGGGCAAGAACACGCCATCAGGTTGGAGGATAATATGATCACTTCTGGCTTGATGAAATAAAATTCTATCAGATCTCTAGTTCAACAAATGTACCAGCCAAAGAGAGACAATCTTCAGCCATGGTTGCCAACATCTCCACCAAGACCAATGATTGTAGCTGCACATAGTGCAGTATTTTTTGTCCTTTCTAGGACGACGATAAACATACCAAATTCACATGTCTAAAGAATCTGAGAATGATCCAAATCATGGGATACATTGAAGCTACTCCCAGTTATAGTTTTGTACCAACACAAAGTTCAAAGGTTGTTTTACCACAGACAAACAACTTCAATGGCGTCTCCGCAGCATGATACTTTGATAAGAACCCATAAATCAAGATAAAGAAGAAGAAGACTACCATGAGTACGCTCCTCCTATGTTTACACATGCTCAGCACTTTAAAGAACAAAAAGAAGAAGAAGAAAGGTGGAAATCAAACGAAAAGGGTGAAGAAGTGTCATCCATTTCGAAACCCAAATCTTCACGTGAGATTACTATGCCAATTGCTCAAGAGACATCTTCAAAAAAATTTGACATCGTAGCTTCCCTGATGAAGACCAAGGTACAAATCTCTCAACTGGAATATCTTTGGGACCATCTAGAAGAACTACATCAGATTCTCAAGGTTGCAAAGAAGCAAGTTGTGCTCAAGTCATCTATTCCAACAGGAGCAAAGTTTGAAATGGATCCTGGTAATTTTGTGACTCTTTCAGAGGTAGAAGCTAAAGACCAGAACATTGCATGTTCTAACAAAAAACCGATGGAGGAGACAAATCCATGGACAATACAGTTTGATGGAGATTGTTTAAATACAATTTCAAAAGCAGGGGAATTGATCATCTTGCCTAAAAGATAGTGGTTCTCAGTTACAGATTGTTTGCAATTGGAATTCACTGAAACTGAAAAAGAGGTGCTTTTGCAAGGCCTCAAAGATACTGAATACATGGGAATCAAAATCCTACGTGTTAAAGGTGATGTAGAGCTGATCAACGAGCCGATCAAAGGATATTATTAGGTCAGAAAAGATCACCTACGACATTATAGAAATTGAGTTTGGAACTCGATTGACTGGTTTGAAGAATTCAACATCCCAAGGATGGACAACAACAGAACTAATATCTCAGGGTATCAGCATTCTCATTTGCATCATGTTCTGAATTTTTTCAGAGTACCTTTGCATGGATATATGACTACCTGAGGGTCTTCATCCCAGAAGGATTGCCTCCTGCATTTCCTAGGAGAAGAGAAGTTAAGCCTTTTAGGCAGAAACGACGTCGATGGGAGGCTCTTCTCGTTGCCATGCAATGAACAATATCCAAAGCACTTCATCTCTTCAGGGGTGGAGTGATTTTCTTTAAGTAATTTTACCTTATGCTTTTTTGTAATGTCGTACTGTGTTTCCCTGTTCCGCGATGTTTTGTTGTGTTTTAGGTGATTTAGGTAGTCTTTTTTTAGGTGATTTTTAGGTTAGGTGATTAGGAAACTCCAAATGTTTTAGGTGATTAGGGAAAGTCTTGACTCCGATGCCAAATCATAAATCACTGGTCCACATAACACTGAGATTCTAGGGTTCTTCTATGCCATAGGTATCTAACATGGTCACCAGACAGAGCCTAATGTTGTACCCAAACCAAATTTTTTGCATCATCAAGTCATTTTGCATAAAAGAGTCTAAACCTTGCTATAATGATGTCAAATCCAGTTTTTGGGCAATATCAAGCATGGTGTTTTGTCAGTGTTGTGTCAGTCAAAGGTAGTACCTATTGATCAGAACCTGAATCGGGGACTCAGAACGAAGCATTTCATGATGGAGGAGCATTTCACGATGATAATTATACCTTTGCATGGTCATTTCAGTGACCAAGACAAAGATTTTAATGATCAATTTATGAGGATTTCTTAGGAAAAATAAAAATTGTGCCCCTATAGCCCAGGGGCGCCCTTCTCTTTGAAGGGCCAAATTTTATGGCATGTGCTCATAAACGCATACAATCTTTTTAGAATTAGCCCAGTTATCCGATGAGCTATCCTGCGATCCGATGAGCTATCCTGCGAGGTTATTCAAGGTTTACAGCTCTGGTAACTGACGTCAAAAGTTGAGGTTTAGGAGATTGAAGATTGCAAAAGCTTGTTAGTTTTCAACTTTTATGCCCCTGTAGCTCAAGGGCGCCCTTCTTAAATAGGGGCTAGATTCTGGCATTCTTGCCTATTGATGCATCTAATCTCTTCACAACTAGTCTGGCTATTTGACGAGCTATCGAATGCAGACATCTGAGACCCAAAGCTCTGGCAGTCAACATCAGAAGATGAGGTTACAAGGAGACTTCACATCACAGAAACTATCTAAAATGGTAAAATTGTGCCCCTGTAGCTCAAGGGCGCCTTTCAAGATGACCCCCGAGATGATTGAGATTGTAGATGAGGTCTTCCTGACATCTGTGCTACTCTAGTCCAGCTTCGCAACGCACCAGTCATCCTGTTAATTCAAAATTTCAAGTGATCGTGGTAGAGATTCTACCAGGCATATAAATCAGCGTGTGGAGAAACATGAAACATAGACTGTAGCCTTTGTAGGCCAAGGGCACCGAGCCTTTAGGCCTATCAGATGGGGTTATTAGCTCTCAAAGTCTTCACGGGACTTGTGTGTAATTACTCCAGCTATCCAACGAGCCCAATCGTCAGCCTTCGCGATTTGGCAAGCGCTCATATGTGCGAGGTCTTTTCAAAATACTAAAAATCGAAGAAAGCTTGGAAAATGGCTAATTCTGGTCGTACATTCCATCTTAGGAAAGGCGCCTTTCTTTCTGAGGTCTTAGAAGCAGTTTTCTTGCTTCATCACTCCCAGAGACATCTCTCGTAGGTCCTTCTGGCTACGCGTTGAGACAAATGGTGCTTGAATCAGGTCACCCCAGCTCTCGATATCAGGGGTCAAAGTAGGGCATTTGATTGAGAGTTGTACTTCTGTCAAAATGGTGTTTGAGCCTTTTCAGGCCAGGGGCGCCCTTACATTTGGGATCCTTAATACAACTTTCAGGTGCCTTGTGTATATTCGTTGGATGTGGAATACTCCTAGTCACGCAGTAAGCCTATCATCCAATCAACAAGGTTCATCGTTCATCATTAGCAACCATTTGAAGTGTCATGGCAATATGGAGAAATGCCCGTCTAGTGTCATAAAATCAATTTAATCAAGGGTGCCTAATTTTTTGAGGTGTTAAACGTTGATTTTAGCAGTGATGACTCCCAGCAGACATTTCTTCCTTGCTCTACAGGCTTCGCAATGAATATCCTTGTTCAGTCTCAGCATCACCCGGTCACTCATAAATCAGTGTTGAATATGGTCAGTTGTAACTTTGTAGTCAGCTACAAAGTAGGAAGTTATAAAAAACATAATATCTTGAGCAAATGGACGCCTATGAGGACAAATGAGGACTTTTTGAAATCAGTGAAAGTTGTTGAATCCGTCCAAAAGCTTTATGTGGTTTGTCAACTGAATAAAATAATATTTAATATTGATTTCACATGCTTAGGTATTAAATGACGATTTTCTTCAAAGGGGCGCCTTTTTTATGCTTATTTTCAAATTGCATGGTGAATATTATTTTATTATTATTTCAAATTTGGGACTCTAAGACAGTGGTAGTTCAACTAGAGGGGGTCCAATCAGATAGTTCTTTCCGCAGTCGGGGTTTTAAATCTTGCAATCGTGCTTTTATAGTGCAAATTTGCTCTATTTGTGGAAGCATGGCGTCTATCATTTTATTCATCCAGCTTGAGCAGAGGTGAATTCTTTCCAGAGTTGGGTGAATTTTCATCAGTAATCAATGTCAAAGGCATCAAAACACTTTCTTTGCAGGTACAAGTCCAAATTCATCAGCAAAATTCAAGGCAGAGTGGTGATTTTAACAGAAGAAAAGCATCAAAACCTCATTCTTCTATCTTAAATTCGTCTATTTCTCATCTTAAATTCTTTCACATGTTTGAAGAATTGGTAGATTTTGACAAAACAAATCATCTGGGTTGATTCGGAATAGCTTCCTCGAGAAAACCCATGTGCGAGAATTTTTTTAGGCAAATTTACTCCAGAGCATCAGTTCTCGAAGCTCTAATTTTCTCAACTGAAAATTCATTGCATGGTCGAGTAGAAGTCAAATTTTCACATTTCTAACATTCTGGGTTGTCTTAGAATCTTTTTCTAGACAAAACTCATATCTCAGAATTTTTCGTGAATATTACTCTCTGATAGGCTATTTTTAGCCTCAGCAGGCTATTTTTAGTTGTCTAGAAAAGTTGTCAGAATATAGTTGTGTTCAAAATCAACAGGAAAGTTTTTTAGAGTGCAATTCACGCAAATTGAATTCAAGACCAAATCGGTCTTAATTCATGATTTCACCAAAAAAGCTGAGACTGATTTGTATCAAGTGTATTCAGAGGGTTGACAAACGTAGTCACTCAAATCCATATGGTTGCATGCCTCGTATGGCCAATTGTCTTCCAAAGCCGGTATAGAGGGTTGATACTATTGGAATTTTGAATGTACAACAAGTTCGTTTGCATTTCTCACAACCAGAGTGTGCACAGTCAAACTTTGTAGTTTTTTCATGCAACACTCTTTCATTAAGGAGAAGCATCAGAGACATCAAGCTGCAGAAGAGATAGTGGCCATCACTTTAGTTATGGAGCAACCAAAGTTATAAGTCAGTAAAATGCTAGTTTGAGTGTGCAAAGATTGCCAAGATTGCTCAAGTTGATAACAAGCAGTGAATTGTGACGACTTTTAGATGTTGATGCAGTCAACAACCTTGTTGAGGGATTGTTTGCTTGAGATCACGACTAGTAGACTTCAGTTCCCACCTCTTAGGATAGAGATTAAACGCAAGAGTTAAACTTGGTGTTACCTTTTCAAGTTAACTCGTTGTCACATCTCATGCATGTCTATTCTGGGATTATCTATGTTCACTTGGACTTTTATTTAGGTTTTTCGTTAACTGGTGGTAGTGTTCCAGTTAACTTGCTTTCAATAAGGACGTGCATGCTTGCACATGGTCCATTTAGATTAGTTTGTACCAGTTAACTGATGGTAGCTTTCCAGTTAACTGTATAGTTTGCTTTATTAGGGTTTAGCAATAAATCTTGCATACATTGCAAGATTGTAGTTGACTCAAGGTGATTTTAGGGTTCCCTACACCTTTCGATGTCCTTAAATAAGAGCTTTCACTCATTTTTACATATCTTTTGCATGAGAGAGAAATATATGTTGTGCCTACCTTGCCTTCAATATTGCTCGTTCTGTATCTATTCATGATTTTTTACTATTATGATGAATTGTTATGCCACTTGGGTTTCATGCAATTATGATGGTGAATTCTTGCTTTAGTTAGATATAGTGGCTAGTTTGATCGTAGATTGTATGTGTGTCTTGCTTATGCAATTTATTGTCCTAGTTGGCTATCCTTCATGTTTTGTGTTCAATAAACTCATTCAGATTGAGCTGATAGATGTGCCACCTTGCCTTTAAGTTGAGAATTTGTACTTGGTTATCGTGTGATGTGTGTGAATAATAAACTTATTCAGATTGAGTTGATAGTTGTGCCACCTTGCCTTCAAGTTGAGAATCTGTACTCAGTTTATCATGTGTAGTCGTTTCCAATAAGCTCATTCAGACAAGCAGATAATTGTGCCACCTTGCCTTCATGTTGTGAGTCTGTACCTAGCTTATCATTAGATAATCATTCCCGCTCTGTTTCCTCATGCTCTGAATTCTTGAGGGGATTGGATAGTTAAAGTTTGTTTTGTGTGTTGTAGTTAAGTCTTGTGAAACCAAAAAATACTTAGCTACAACGTATATAGTTTTCTTGAAAGCCTTGTACCTCTTACAATTGAGACAAAAAGATAGGATATAGTTTAGTTTACTTTCCTTTTCAAGCACTTTTGTGAAGCACAACGAGGGAGCTTCCCCTCCTAATTTGAAGAGCACTCATTGCATAGTGTGCATAGTTGTTTGTACCAACTTATACTCTAGAGGTGTTAGTTGTTATGCCAATAGGTAGTGGTAAGTATAGGCCTATATTACGATTCGTAGGATTTGCAATTGCATAGGCTGCACATGCTTGGATATATAAAATGATATCCTATTTCATTTTTGGCCAATAGAAATATTTTTGAAGGATAGCAGTAGTCTTACAAATACCAAAATGCCCTGCAACAAGACTGTAGTGTACTTCCCCTTTTTATGTTCTTCAGTGGGAACACATATGTGACCAATATGACAAAGCATCCCATCCTACAAATAAAAATTAAGGACAAACTTTCCTTCTACCAATTTATTGTGAATGTCAGCAAAATCAAGATCATTACCATATAGTTGGGCCCAAGTTGATGTTTGATGACCACACAAATCCAACACCATTGTTAGAGTTGCAATTAGAGGCCTACTTAAACAATCTTCCATTTTGTTAGTGCTCCCCTTTCTATGATGAATGTTGAGGTGAAATTGTTGTAGATAAGTAGACCATTGTTGATGTCTATCATTTCGCACCTTCACTTTTGTTTACAAGAATTGAAGAGGTTTATGGTTTATGTGTATAATAGTATCCTTTCTCAAAATATAATGCTTCCACTATTTGCAAGCCTGAACGATGGCATATAGCCCCTTATCATATGTGGGATATCGATGCACTATATCAGAAAAATTCTCACTGTGATAGGTAACTGGATGTCCATGTTGCATGAGTACAATGCCAAGAGCATGCTCAGATGCATCATTTTCTATTTCAAATGATTGTTGTAAGTCTGGAAGTACCAACACTGGTGTTGAACATAGTATTTGCTTCAATTCCTCAAATGCCTGTTGCTTTGCAACTATCCACTGAAATTTTTCTTGTGCTCCACCCCTAAGTGTCTAATTTAGAGGCCATGATAAATGGGAAAAACCAAGAACAAACCTATGATAGAAGTTTGCTAGGCCCAAGAAACTATGAAGCTCTGTGAGATTTTTAGGAGGTGGCCAATCTCTAATTATCTGAATCTTTGCAGGATCAACATGAACACCCTCACTGTCAATAATGTAGCCCAAGTATTGGATGCTCTACATACCAAAGGAACACTTTTCTAGGTTGGCAAAGAGCTTGTGTTGTTGCAGAGTTGAAAGCACTTGTTCAACATGTTGCAAATACTTAGACCATGTTTTGTTGAAGATGAGTATGTCATCCAAGTAAACAACCACAAAAGAATCAATGAATGGCCTAAGCACATCATTCATCATCCTCATAAATGTGGCAGGAGTGTTGGTTAGGCGAAAAGGCATGACCAACCATTCAAACAAACCTTCCTTGGATTTAAACGCAATCTTCCACACATCAGCTGGATAAATTGGTACTTGGTGATACCCAAACTTCAAACCAATTTTGGTGAAGAACTTAGCCCCTCTAAGCTGGTCCAAGAGGTCATCAATTCGAGAGATCGGATATCTATTTTTCACAGTGATTTTGTTCAAAGCCCTATAATCAATGCAGAGTCTCCATGTCCCATCTTTCTTCTTCGCAAGAACAATTGGGTTGCCACATGGAAAAGAACTTGGACGAATGTGTCCCTTCTAAATCAACTCTTTAATCTGCCTCTTGATTTCATCATTTTCAAGAATTGACCTCCTATATATTGGCTCATGTGGAAGTGGTGTCCCTGGAATTAAATCAAAGGAATGCTTGACTTGACAGTGTGTTGGGACCCCTACTGGTGAATTAAACACACTATGATAGTCTTTCAAGATGTTATCCATTTGCTTTTGTTGGTTTGTTGTTGTGGCCACTTTGGAATGTGTACTTAGGACAACTGATTTTGTTTCCTCAGGGAAAACCATGAGCAATACAAAAACTCCAATTTGAGCAACCAAACATTTACATTGTTTAGCACTAATCAAAGAAACAGATTGTTTTGGACATACCTCTAGTATACGATACTTTCTTTCACCAAGCTTGATTGTGACGCTATGGGTCTGAACTCATATACACTATGGCGTTGATACATGTATGGCTTCCCCAACAAGACATCACATACATCCAAAGGTGCTACATTGCAGATTACTTCATCCTTAAACGGTTTTACTGAATATGGTAGATGACACTGTTTATTTATTTGAATATCTCGCCCCTCACTTACCCATCCCATGGAGTATGGTTGTGGGTGTTGTGTTGTTTTCAGATTTAGTCTTTTAACTGTCTCCATAGAAATTAAATTATTTTGACTAGTACTAGTGTCAACAACAAAATGTAGAGGCTTTCCACTAGCCCACATTTGTGAATGGAACAGTCGCTCTTCATCCTCACTAAGCAATACTTTAGCAATTGCAACTATGGCATATAAGTCCACCACTTCTATAATCTATTCATTACCATTTTTCTCAAAATTGTCTGTTGGTGATTATTCAGGGTTAGCTTCTTCTCCCTATGTTTTTTTCATCAGATTCTTGATGCTTCGATAATACTTTGTGTTATGGAATGGAGTCTTATGTATTTCACACCACATGCCTAGATCTAATTGTGTCTTCTTAGTGGGTGAGTTTGAGGGAGGTTCCTTGACCACATGTTTTCCTCTAAATTTATTGCTACCTTCGCCCTTCAACTTATTATTTGCAAAGTAATATCTCTTCCCTTTCTGCTTGAATTTATCTTGAATTTTTGTGGCGTATTTAAAAGTGGTCGCCAATGTTTCAATGTTCAAAAAATCCATCTTAGTCTGAATATATCTATGAAGTTCATTGCGATACTTTAGAATTCGATGTTTCTTTGGATCTTCAATGCCAAGTTTTGTCAAAAGTGCATAGAAAGTATTGGTGTAATCTTGCACAGACTGATCCTTCTATCAAAGCAACTGCCACTGTATATGTTTTTGTTCATGCGTATCCTTAGGGAAGTAGGTTTCTTTTATGTATTCCACAAAGTCTCCCCATGTAGGTTTATTATCAAAGCTTATCTCCAATTCTCGTCTAACAAGTAATTCTCTCTCTATCTGCCACCTTAATTTCTCACGCTTGTTTCACATGGCTTTCAGCTTTGAGGAGAGCAAAAGTTATTTTCTCTGTATCTAAGAAATGATTTACAAAGAAGTATTGTTCCAGTTTTGATAATCAATCGTCAACAACATCAACATCAATTTTTCCTTAAAAATTTGGGATATCAAAATTTACCTATACTTTGAAAGGGGTATGTCCACGAAATAGTTCCTCTACCCCGTATGGTTGCTTATTCGATAGGATGCATGAGAATTGTCTCATCATCTTTTCGCGTTGCTTATTCAAAGCTTCTTCAACCACTTTCTTAACATTTTTTGATGAATCATCTTTCTCGTCTACCATCTTTGGTCATGTGTGTCTCAAACAAGGGTATTCTAACAAGTTCTGTGTGTCCAATCCTAATCTTTGGTAGCCTAATCTTATGCAATCCAACATTCAAGAGTGTTCCCACTCTGATACCGTTGATCTAAACTGAGGTAGGGATTCAATTAACAATATCTAGCATAAAAGAAACCTGCAATATTGTGTTCAATTTGGATAAAATTCCAAACTCGTAAAAAGAGTTGTATGCATTCCAAATCAATCTTTTTATTCAAAATAGCTAAGGTATATACAAACTGGAGAATGCTAAAAGTCACCACAGCCCCAAGAATTCGAATTGAATAGATGGCTATGAAAAAAAAAAATACAAACAAAATTACAAAAAGAACAAAAAGAACAAAACTAGGTGCTCTGAATTCAAAACCGCAACACCGCTAAACATTGGCATTCTATCCATGGGGTGGTGGTATCCCTGCACTACCGCAATTGGTGACTTAGCCCGTCGCAGGGTGGCGGTTTACCGTGCTACCGCAACCGATGACTTAGCCCTTCGCGAGGTGGCGATATCCCATGCTACCACAGTCGATGACTCAGCCCATCGTGGAGTGGCTATAATGACCTAACTCGTACGTAAATTAAAAAATTTCCACTTATACTCCAAACATATAAAGGTAACAAGTAACAAAGGCAAATACAATAAAAATTTTCCTTTCTTCATTGATAAATGTATACAAGTTACAAAATATTTCCACATGAATTCCATTTTCATTGCAAATATAAATCAGAGTACAAAAGGAATACAATTGCATACATAGCTCGTAAGCTTTTGCACAAATAGAAGTAAGGTCTAAGAGTCCGTCCTTTCACATCTTGGTACATCGATCACTTGTTGTGGAGGAGAAATTTAACTCCGGCGCTTTTCCACCAACCACAAACTAATAATGTTGTCCCCCACACACCTATCGTTAAATAGATGGCCCTCCCTTCGAAGAAGAGATTGGTAGGGTATCCTTTAATGATTATCAACTAAGCATAGTGTTGTGTCCTACACAACTAGAACCTTGCTATTTCACAATCTCGAACTAGTACTTGGATCACAATGAACTAACAATGTAGTCTCAATTAACTTACATCTATGTGGAAGTCATACATTTCACTACTTTGGCCAAAGTATTCTCATTCTATACTTCGAATGAAGGTCATCTATCATAAACACTACTCAGGGCCGATTTTCCTTAAGGCTTCCTTACTCTATGCATAGTTTTGTCCTTCAGTGGATATTACGTACCCTAGACATCCTACAATCATACTAACCTACTAGAAATGAAACAGCATAGCAAGTAAACTCAAAGTCCTCTCCTATTATGGAAATCAATATCTCAGGAGTTACACAAGCTTCACTAAGTTAATCTATTAACTTAAGTTGTGGATTGTACTTGACTCGATGCTAACATCCCCGTCCTAGTATTTAGTATCTACTTTTCACATACTCTCCTTATATGGAGATCATACATATAGTGCAATTCACATATTAATGCATCTCTAACCTTAATGCAATTCACACAATAATGCAAACAGGTATACACTTCAGAAAACATGCATAACCTTTCCTTAAAGTAAATTACTTACATGGTGCAAAAAAAAACTACTTCTCTGTTCATCCAAATTGAAGTATTGAACTCAATGCAATTCCCTATCTATGCACATTCAGTAATTACACTTTTAGGTTTATATCAAGAAATATGTTCTAGAACATGAAAGAAGAAACACCATGTCCGGTATAAGCCTTTCCCAATGATGACAGACTTGATTGTATTTGCAGCACTTTAGGCCTCCAACAAAAGACCTCCAGCAAACTCAGACTAGACTCTAACTTCTTCTCAGAAATTGAACTCTTACTATGGATATATAGTTGAAGGGTAAACTCAGCTTCTCACTGTGAACTCAGAAAATGTGATGATAGTAAATAGAAAATGACTCTCAGCCAATGGTGTTTTCTGCTCTCAGAATTAATACAAACACTCTTCAGAAAATATGAATTTCTCTCCAAAAAAAGCATAAACTCGGATTTAGAAAAGTGATGATAAAGAGTGAGTAGGGCGGCTATATATAGAGCCCCTACTCAACCATTTTCCTTCTTTACTAGCATGTAAACTACCAGACAAGGTTTTGAACATTTCAACTGCAAGATGTGGTGAGTTTTAGAGGTGAGTCGACCTCTTTTTGTGACAACAATCAAAGAATTGTTCAACATTGCACATGGTAAAATTAGAATCATGACACGGCCTACAGGCATCCCTCTCTTTTGGCGCAGTGTAATGTCCCCTTCTCAAACCTGATCGATCATGTGACCGTTGGCCTTTTTCTGGAAACCCGAAGGCTAGTCGGAAGGTAAAATTAGGGTTTCCTATTTTTGAGGAGGTTAGTGCTCAGAGATGGTGGATTCAATGGCGGATTCTTTCTGGGTTTTCAGAGAGCTTCGCAGTGGTATGTTCATCTCGGCATTCGGAGCACTTTCTGGAATTTACTATTTTTAGTAAATTCTATTTTTAGCAGCTTTCTAGTTGAGTTCAACTCGGTTGACTTCCTGCTTCAGTTTGGTCAGATGTTTTGCTCAGTATTGGCTTCAGGGCACATTCGGAAGGATAAGTTAAGTCATTTAATTAAAAAGTCACGTTTTAATTATTATATTTTAACGTTGACCCTTGGCCTAGATTTAATGACTTAATGTTGTTTTTAAAAAGTGGTCTTTGAGGGTGGCGCCCTCATTAAAAGATTATTTTAATTATTCCCAAAGTCAAAGCAAGGTTATGAAGGGCGCATTTATCAAAGTATGATATTTATTTAAAATATCAAATCTTAAGCCTTGAAGGAAAAGTACGCCCATCCTTGAGGAGATTGGGTTTTGACCTAAAAGTGGATTTTAGGGTTTTGAGAAGTCAACTGGAGAATTATAAAAAGGAGTCTTGGAGCATCATTTCACATGTTTGGTCTACTATACTGTTATGCTGCCGGATTGGCTCTGGAACTGCTTCGAGGAATGAAGGCCTCCTAGCTTGGCATCGCTTCGTGTTTGCAAGACAACATCTAGTGGTGATTCATTGTATTGTGAGTTGCATCTAGCTCGTGCATTGTGTTTAGCTTGTTGCATTGATAAATCTGTTTAGCATATTAGTGTTTCAGCATTTTAGCATCATTTGAGACAGCAGATTTCATGTTTTTAATCATAACTCAAAAAAAGACAAAAATATAGTTCTGGGTATCATTCCATTGTCATTGTTAGACCTAGGCGTCCATATTCTCCCATTTGCAGATTTTAATGTTGTGTATTGAATTTTTAAAGCCAAGTCGAATTTCTCAGCTGGGCCGTACCATTTAATGACATTGGGTTTCGTGCATAATTCATGTGTGGGTTTTAGATCTGTTTTTATTGTCTCATCTTAGGCGTCTCCTTGGTTAAGGCTTAGTGCATTTGATTTCTAGTCAATCGGAGATTATACGTGGAAGGTATGAGCATTTAAGTAATTCCTTAGACTGCTGTTTATGCATTTAATGAGCAGATTTGTAACAGAAATCAGAAATCTGTATCTTGATCTTTGAAAGCGTTTGGTTTTGGTATTACTATTCAAAATAAAGGTGGTTCCATATGATGTAATGCTGATCCTTTAATTTCATAAGATATTGGCAGGCGAAAGCTCCTTATTTGTAAAACTGACAGTAGTACTGGCAGTTATTTCATTATTGCTCAAATCTGGTTGTGTTCTCATTTTCATTCAAAGTTATTGTAATAGTTACAGCTCCGCCCTATGGTAGCTACTATCCCAGTTTGGGTAGAAAGCACATTCTGGGTGTCGAGTAGTTTCATCTTTCAGCATTTCTTTTTCTAGCAATGTTATTGTAATCACTCCGTCATATGGTTGCCCCTCACTCCGTATTGGATTGGGTAGCACATACTTGACGTCGAGTTCCCTTTCCAGTTTTTAGAGTAGGAGACCCTCTAACCAATGCTCGCCATTATCGGCGCCATACTGGTTAGAGTTACAGCATAAGCAGTTTGATTTAGATCCTCTGACCAATGCTTGCCATCATCGGCGCCATTCTGGTTAGAGTTGCTTTCTTGCACGTCTTGGTTTATTCTCTAACCTTAACGGGTGCACTGCTTTGTAATTTGTAAATTGAAAAAACAAAAAAATTTGGCTCGGAATATTTCACGCAGATATTCAGCAATTCAGTTTGATGAATCAACACAAAAGAATTGGTCAAGGTTGCCTACAATCCATATTGCTAATTTATAGGGTACGATTGCCAAATACCCAGCTTAGAGTTCTTCTAACCTGGTCATTGCGTGAGTTCTCTAGGTCGCGCACGTTGCTTCTCATGATTATTTCATTCTTTTCATTTTATTTCCTCTTCCAAAATTTTCATAAAGTTCCCAAAGAAATATTTCACTTTGGCATGATTTGTCCAAAAGTTCGATTTAAAATAAAAGACTTAATATTTCTTCACTTAGATTTAATCGGCTTCCCATAGTTCTCAAGAAATATTTAACATTGATTTAAAAATAAAGTCTTCCATTACCATGAGATATATCAATCTCCTATTTTAAATCAAATCAATTTAAATTATAAATATATATATATACATACTATAGTTTTATTTTACTTTAATATATATGTATGTATATATATATTTAAATTTTACAATTTAAATATGTTTATATATACATATAATATTAAATATATATATATATAGCCGATATTGGCATGGTGTGATGGTTTATAGGTGGCATTGTTGTTCTTGCCACCAAGGTTCAAACCCCATTGGGGTGGTATTGTTGAATGGTTGTATCCGGTTCATAGCTCCGGTCAAAAGCGTTTACCCCTTGAATAAAAAAAAAAATATATATATATATATTCTTTTACATATATAAATATATACACATTTACATATTTAATTTGATAAATACATATATTGTGAGCCAGTCAACATACTTTCAATATACATATCTATGTATATGTGTATATACGTGTATATGTAAATTCCAAAGCAATATTAAAATAATATTATTAATATCCATATATATCAGGTTGGTTGTGGGTATATATACATGTCTATACGTTTGTATATTTTCCTCTATGTACATGTACACATAAGTATATTATATTGATGCACTAGTACGAGCATATCCATTTTCCCTCATACGTTTGTATCGACATGAAAATACCTATGGATACGTGTATATACTATATACATGTATACATGCCCACCTCCTAACCAATAATGTAATATCATAAATAGTTACACAGATAAGCATCACTTATACATGCATACAGAAGCAGACAAGACTCCTAATGTCAACATACAAGCCTACAGATGACTTACCCATAACTCAACAAATTGACTTAGCTTACTCAATCTAAGGGACATGTGTGTATGCTCAAATGGTTCTCGTTACTATTTACCCGACCAAGCTCCTCCCTGAGTGATATTTCTCCTCTGCTTGGAGGAATGGTCCTCTTACCTGCACACCATGACATGACAATGGGAGTCATATGCTCACAAGGAAGTATACATAAAACATCACAAAAGTTAGAATAAACATTATTCAACATCTTACATGCGACATTCATCTAGGATTACATCAATAGAAGTAACAATCAAATGAAACAATCATTAAATAGGACACATTCATTTTGATAACTAAAACAACATGTTTTATTCATCTCAATGATTCAAACATTATAATCAATTGCCCTATGCAATAGTAGCTATACAATCGGTGACTTAACCCGTCACGGGGTGGTGGTTTACCATGCTACCGCAACCTGGTGACTTAGCCCATCGCGAGGTGGCGGTATCCCATGCTACCATAGTCGATGACTCGGCCCGTCGTGGGGTGGCGGTATCCCACGCTACCATAGCTAGTGACTCAGCCCATCGTAGGGTGGTGGTTTCTCGTGCTACCACAACCGTCCATTCAATGGGATCAATTATAACTCTTGACCCTTTATTTAATTGATTATCAAGATATACTTCATGGTACTTATTATTGTACTAGATGAAGGGTAGTTAATATTCACTATGATCTTCGTATACTACTTGCATGTCTTGTGTGATTGATGTAATATTTGTATAACTAAAGAAAAAAATTATAGCCACACTTCTGAGGGGTTGTTACATCTAGAATGGTGATTCATGTTGCTAAGGAATGAAAAAGGAACAACCGAAATGGCTAGCCAAGTGGAGATCTATGATCAATGAGTTAAGTTAAAGTTTAATGAAAAACTCACACCTTTTGCTATGGCTATGCCACTCAAAAGAGGCAATCCAATGGAAATGGACTCATAAATTTACACCAATAATTAAAAAAAAATGTTACCTTAAATCACTTTTCTCATGTGGTGTGGCCACTCTAAAGACATGATTTGATAGTTAGAAAGTGTGACACTTAAAACACTTGGGCCAAGTTGTGCTTTCTCAATGGCAATACCACCCTAAAACAACAAAAATGCTACCAATCAACTAAAGAAAACACAACCAGCTTAAAACTTAAGTTAAAATCACATATCCTTAATGGCAGTGCCAGCCTTAAGTCGTGACTAAGGTGGCAATGGTGGCTGAAAAATACACTTGGGTGGTTAAGTCATCTAAAAACGACAGCAATACCAAAGTTCAAAGATTTGAAAGTGAAAAGCAACTGATTAGGAATAACCCTTTACACAGGCAACTTGATCAAGGTGAAGGTGTTTTAAAGCATCAAAGCAGCACATCTCAACCATTCATTGATTTAAGCACCTCGATTAAAGAAAGAAAGCAATCTTAAAACAATTGAAAGCCTTTTTCAAACTACTTTAAACATCTATTGCCCAGGATGGAGATAGAATTGATTTAAAAGTAACTATAAAGCATTATTTTGTTATTATTTTTTTCTAGATTCTTCTCTCAAAGAGCTTATAAATAAATGTCTTTTGCAAATAGAGTTGTTTTAAGACTTATGCTATAGAAAATTTTGTTCAACTTTGAAGTTAGTTTACTATACTAGACTTGAAAAGATAGTATCAAGAAGATTGTTTTCAATTTGTTTAACACTTGTCCTCTACTCTTAATCAGTATTTTTGTATGCTTTTAATAACTGTTATCCTCAGCTCACTTCATGTTGCTTATTGTTTGTGGAATATTTCTTTTATCAAACCAATCCCATTGGGAATGCTGATTCATTGGTCTTTACTTTAAGCATGGAATAGTACTTTTTATCTTGTTCATATTTTTATTCAATTTTATAACAAAAAATTTTGTGGTAAGAGAAGTAATTTAAGTGTTGTGCTTCTACCTTTGATATCAAAAAGACAGTTCTAGATTGTTTCCAAACATTTTGTTTACATGTAAAACCTCACAAAAAATAATTCCTTTCGTGTGCATAAGTAATAATCTAATTTATTTGGTTAGATTTTAGGATGAAATTAAATCAAGGAACTTCCCTTGCTAACTTTAAGAAAAAATATCCTCGCATACTATTTTGTTTTGCAATGTCACAAAAGTGACAAATTAAACTGCTAAAAATATGAAGAAAAAACGTTTTAGCTAATTTATGGTTAATTAGTGTTTCACTAGGTTGGTTTATTACATTAATTGCTACTATATTAACAAATAATGTCAAGAAGCTCATGCACCTAATAAGTTCTGTTGTATTTAGGGAGTTGTACCGATACAAAAGATTGTTCAACAGAGATAATTTCCTTAACTTGCAGTACAACTCAAGTTCAAACTTTTTTGGGGGCTCCATTGTTCTCACTTCTCACTTTCAGTAATTGTAACACTAGCTACAAAATCCTGCTGTTCAGCACATTTTTAAAGATCAATCAACCTCAAGGGCAGTAACCCAAGGCTAAAATGAATACAATAAATGTAGTATGGCAACAGAACTGGTAAGGGCAAGGAAAGCACCAGAGGACATTCAAAACTCTAGCAAAGCTCCTTTACTACATGTACTTTGATCAAATGAAGAAAAACTCAGCTTCTCACATCATTCTTCCATTCATAAATTCATTCCAAAGCAAATTTTGTGGTGGAAAAAGTTTTCGTGTGGTCATTCAATCCCCCAAAATGAAAACTATTTGCCACACATGTCTATGTATGTTACTTTAGCAATATGAATGCAATCCTTCTCCATGTATATAACATTGCAAAAAAACTGATGTTATGCCATAAAGAATATCAACTTATCTGATCAGAATCTTCAATAAAATGAATTAGCAGAAGGCACCTGATACATGAAAAGGTATATATTGCTTTCTCACTGTACTTAGAGTAGACGTACTAATTCTCCTGTTTGAATAATAATCTTATTCTTCCTAATAAATGCCAGTAAATGGTAAAAGAAAAATAAATAAATTTGTTCTATTGATTTAGAGTAGAAAATTAATCAAAATTTTCTTACCATGATCTTAAAAACTGTCAGATGCTACTTGCCAAATCAAATCCTAATTGCTTCAAGCATTAACTTTCAAAGCGCTTTTTTTTTCAAGTATTTGAGGGAACATTAGTATTTGAAGACATAGCGAAGGCCATGTTTTGCATCCTTATTCCTTTTTTCAGACCCATTACTCCAATCTAAGTTTTATGTGTGCAATGAAGACCAGCATTCTTGGAAGACAAGAACATTCTTGGTAAGGGACAAACTGCTGAAACATTGGTAAGGAACAAAATATTCCCTTTTTCAGACTCATTACTCCAATCTAGGTTTTTTTGAAAGTATTTGAGGGAACATTGGTATTTGAAGACATCAGAGAAGGCCATGTTTTGCATCCTTATTCCTTTTTTCAGACCCATTACTCCAATCTAAGTTTTATGTGCACAAGAACATTGAAAATCAGTAAGAAACAAACCGCTGAAACATGCTGTCTCAACTTCATATTCAATTTATTTCAATTCAGATCACTTTGGAGGAACCAAAACCATTGCTAACTTCAAGATAGTACCCTCAATTCCAAATCTTAAGTACACATGATTAAGTATCAACTTGGTTTTGAATCAAAGGAAAATTTCTTGAAACAAACAATGCCAAATAATATCTGCAAACATTGTAAGTTCCATCCCGTCCAGAAGTCTGATGTCTCCCTAGAGTAAACCCGTGCTGGAAAACAAGCAACAAACAGAATTAAACAGCAAAAACTCAAAATTTTGCTCGAAAAAATTCCCAACCAATTGAATAGTTTTTCTTTTTGCCAAATATCATAGCTTGCTTGTTCTTTAAATGCTTGCAAAATGTTTTGAAATTGAGATTATTGTGTACAACTTTGTGAAGTCTCTAAAGTCTTGCACTGTCATACATCAAGATCAGTATCGTGCTCAGAGAAATCCCCAATCAGTGAACTTGCACTAGTCAGTAATTCCGACAAAAGCTTTCCCAATGCATCACTACAGGCTACAGCCATCAAAAGAAATGGCTCACTTTCGTTTGTCAAGGCTCAAAACACATAGGACTTCAAATTGTAAATGAGACTACTGCTGATTGTCTTCATCAAATATTTCAAATCAGCATTTTATGTAATCCATTACATATATGCCAATTAAGCTTTTTCCTTTGAAGTTCATGTCTCAGAAATCTTTGGCAGAGCTTCCAGCATGAGAATTTTCCTTATTGTTGTCCTCATGTGATGTACATTGAATGTTTCTGACTGAATCGTGAGATGTTATGCACTCATCAGTAGCTTTCGCTGTTATCTCCAGATGTGAAGCCAAAAGCTCAGGATTATTTGAAACATTAGAAGTGTGATCAGTTGGAAGCTGAAATGATGGGTTGTTACAATCATGAGCAGAGGGGATATTTCCCTTCGGTAGGCCACTTAATTTTTCTTCCATCTCCTGTAGAAATTTTTCCATCTGTAATTGAAAATTCCTTTGACTCTGCAACAATACAAAAAGTTTTGGGATTACAAGCTCAATTATAATATTTACCCATGCTAGGTAACCCATTGAAAGATTTCATACCTCAACCATCTGTTCATGTAACTTCATCTGAGAATTCAACTGTATAAGCATCCTCTCATTTGTAATTTGCACACACCTGTATAAAACAAAAGTCATCACTACTCTGCAGCCTTCCAGAGAGCAGTACAAGAAAGCATAGGGATTTAACATCTTAAACAACCTCAACTTTCTCACAAGCTAGATAAGCTAGAAATGCCAATCAATTTTCTATAATAAAACTTCAAACTATTTTGCTAAAAAGACAAGCACAAAACAGACAACAAAAACTAGCAAATAGTACAATACAAGCTTCTAAAGAACAAGTGTAAAATGTACATAAAATAGGTAACAAATATTGATCACATTCTAAATCTCCATAGTCGAACAGAAAGAAATGGAGTGCCATTATTGTAGAAAATCTTCCATGGTTTCAAAAGTACAGCGCTATTCAAATGAACTATACATTGGAATACTTGTAAAGGTTGTGTGGTCAGTTTTGTGCATATGCTGCATAGTTTTTAATATGGACGCATTAGTATCTATTCTAGAGAATACTTCTAAGATACATATTTTTAATGTAGACCAATATGTTTACAATCTAATTGATTGTAAGTATTGTATAGCAAAACAACATGAGAGTAGAACTGGTTAGTAATTTGAATATAAATGGACATTAAAGGTAGTTCTATCATTATGCTTGACTTCATATTATAGGAAATAGCAAAGTTGTATCAGGAGAAACTCTAATAACTCTACAATCCATACAGAAATGTTCACATTAGAGTTACAAGACTTGACAAGACTCGCCTAGACTCAGCAAGTCTTGAGGCGGGCAAGGTGAAACAAGTCCCAGAGGCATAGGACCTAGATAACCAATGAATCTAGCCAAACTAGCCAAGTCCAACAAGTCCCATCATTAAGACTCGACCATCTTAGTGAGCCAGAAAAATAAGGATAAAAAAACAATAATTTTTTAAAAAAAACTCAAACCTAACTATCCTAAAATGACCTCTAACACTCTCAAAACACATTCATTTCATTCGCAAGCACAAAGAAAGAAAGAAAGAAAAAGAACATTGGAGCTAAAATCACATGCCATTGAGGCAAAAACCAGTAGACAACTTGAGCAACAAATGTTGATTGAATATAACTTGGGAGGTCTGTAACAGCCCTTAAGTGCATCTAAAGGAGCCTATGGTGCCTTTGGAAAATCCCACCATTAATTTGGAGCAGCCCATCATCATATTGAATTTTGAATTTTTTTATTTTATATTTTTCAATTTTGTTTGTCTTCTACATTTTTATTTTTCATTTTAGATTTATGGAATAATACCTTACTGTTTTTTATATCTTTTTATGAACAAACCTTATTTGTTTTTTTGTTCCTTTATCTACTTTTTAGTTGCAAACCCTTTTTTTTCCTGAATATTTTATTTTAATTTAGCTAAAGATCCTAAATGTAAATTTGTCTGTTATTGCAGTGTACTTCACATTTACAGATTGTTACAATGTTGGTCCCAATCAGAAAGGAGCCTTGTTGGAAACATGCCATCTTAGGGGCAAGGAAAAGGGAGTTGATTTGTGTACATTGCAAGATAAAAATTTGTAGGGGTTGCATTAACTAGTTGAAATATCAACTTTGCACAAATTCTATGCTGAGACGTTAAAGTGTAATGTTGCACCTATTTATGTTGTGCTCGAGATACAAAGTCAATTAGAGATATTTCATATTTGACAAACAAAAGGAAACAGAAAAAGGAAAAGAAGCGATGGTGGCCATTCATGGAGACTCTTATTCAATTCCTCCATTCCCTAGACACTTGACCACTAGTGGCAGCAGCATTGGTAGTGTTAGTGCTAGTATCGAGTATATAGTTCATGTTTCTAAATTAGGTACATATATTATACCACACACTACTCCAAGTTACCAACCATTAGTTGAGAGCATGGGTTGAAACAAGGACAAGCATGATATGGCAAAGAGTGCAATCAATAAATTTTGGTTTTATCATTCCATTCCATTTCATGCAGCTAGGTAATTAATTATTATTTTGTTTTAAACTTGTCATTTGATCTCTTTGTCTCTTGAATTTTTAAATTTAAGGGTTTGTAGAGTTTAAAGACAATTTTATAAATTTTATTTTTGTTGTACCCCAAAATTAAAATTTTTGTTACACTTAGACATTTTGAAGAAATGAGTAAAAGTCTTGTCAAATCTGTCAAAAAGGTCAAAATTTGGGTGTGCATGTCTTGCATGAGGGGTCAAAACACAAAATTTTCAATTTCTGACGATCTGGGTCTGCTCAGAGCAGCTTAACCTACAAAACCCAGATCTCAGTTTTTCATCCCTAAATTTTAGGAAAACTACTATTTTTAAATTTTTTCTAAAATTAGTAACGTTTTCTGGGTTTTTCTGGGTTTTCTTGGAAATGGATATTGGCAAAACTTTCTAAAAATAGAAAGTTGATCTGCCAGGGTCCAAACTGATTTTGATTGGCTCAAAATACGTCCATATCAGGCTGGTGCAGTCAGAATCTCAAAATAGTCGGTTTTGCCCTTGTGGGTCTATTCTGCTTTTTCAGAAGTGTATCTAGAGCTCTGAGGTCATCAATGGAGGTCATTTAGAACGTCCAGAAATCAACACTTTCGGTGATTCCTTATGAGAGAGGATGAAATGATGAACATGCGGAGAATGAAGAAGAAGATAAAATGATGAAAGTACCTAACTTAGCAGCAGAGACAAAAGGCCCACACGGGGAGAAAAAGTGACCCATAGCAGACTTGGAAATCGCGGAATTAGGGTTTGCTCCGATCAATGTTGTTCCGAGTTCTCACATGCAACCCATGAGTGGCCAGTGTAGTTATCCGGTGCAGTCATCGGGTGAATTCAGCGAGGCAGGGGAGATCATAGCGAGCAGGAAAAGAAGTTAAATATCAAGAATTGAAGCTAAGTGTTACGATTTTGGAAATACAGTGAAGAAAGGCTTAGGGGTACAAGAAGGCCTAATTGGAAGCCCATTGGTTCAAGAATATGTTTACGATCTTTTCGGTATCACCTTGACCAGCGATGCATCTTTAATAAACCTGTCCGTGACTTGCGCATCCTGGGAATTAGTTCGAAGAGAGCGAAGAGTGAGAATGAAGGTTTAGAGACTCGAAGGTATCCATTAAAAGTGAAAAGCTACCGTGGAATTGAAGCCCTTAGTGAAAAGAGGTGCCCAAGTTTTGAGGAGTCTATGGATGAATTGCGGGCGAGTGTCTGAGATCTCTTCCACAAATTGATCAGGCTCCAGCAGAGATATTCAGCACATCAATCGGATGTCGCAGTCGCTAGATCTGAAGCACCAAACAGAGGGTCCGACGAAGGCTAAAAACCAAGGTTTAGAAGCAGACATAGAAAAAGTGTAAAAATGACTAAGTCTGGTGAACATGGGCGCCCCCAGCCAAAATGGGTGCCCAAACTTTTGAGGGGTCAAATTTCACTTTCCAACAAAATCTCTTCTAGAAGACCCCTTCTCATTCTTCGTCAACTTCGCGATGAGCACAACCGTCAGTCGATCCGACGCCTGAAACACCAGATTCGACGAAATCATCTATAGAAGAGGAGTTAATGAAGAAATTGAAGATCAGAAAAATGGCTAACACTGTGAAAGTTCGGAGCCCCTCGAAGGAAAAGGCTCCCATGAATTCAGAGGTCAAGATCAAGTTTTTAGCCAAAGGCTCCTCCAGAACATCCTTCTCAGAATCAGTTTGGCTCCGCGATGAATCTTTCAGCTCGCTTGTCGGATCAATCTAGAAGCCGGAGATCGAGGTCAAACCAAGGGTCAAAATGGAAGAAAAGTTGAAAATGCCAAAATTTTGGCTAACACTGGGTAAAGTGGGCACCCCTGGTGAAGAAGGGCGCCCAACTTCACATGCCTTAAAAAAATTTCATAGATTTTCGAAATTTTCAAGATTGGAAGAGAAGAAAGAGGCGTCCAAGTTCAATGAAGCTGAGATTTAGGGTTTTGGAGATAAAAGTAAGAAAGCAAAGCAAAAACAAAACCCTAAGTCTATTTAACATCTTTCTTTTATGTTATTTTCATTATTTTTGCAGGTAGCCTTCAAGGGAGAAAGTTGGAGCAGCAAGTTTGAAGAAATTTTTCAAGATTCAAGAACGTAGCTTGCTGGTTTTTCATCATATTTTTCAGACCAGCAACATAAACCCTTGCTTTTTCAAGCTTTTTCATCCAGAAGATCAAACTTTTCAAGAAGAAGGCCAAGGCATTCCATTTTTCAATCATCTGGGTGTTTTCTCCTCAATCTTCTGAAGAATTTTTCAAGAACTTCATCAAGTTGCAGCAAGTGCTTTTATTTTGCATGTCAGTGAAAACCTCAGTGCATTCAAATTTCAACCATCTGGGTCTTTTCCAATCAGTCTTCTGAAAAAAACCCATATCACAGCTTTTTTTCAAAAAAATTTTAAAACCTAGGGTTGGCTGTTTTTTTGATCAGTCGTCAGGATTTTGCAAATCTAATCAATTGGGTCCATTTCTAATTGTATTCTGAACAAAACCCAGGTGCCAGCTTTTTCGAAGAAAATTTGAAGAAATTAGGGTTTGCTGCTTTTTTAGTCAAAATTCATGATTTTCAAAAACGGACGATCTGGGTTGTCTTGCAACGAAATTCTGAGCAAAACCCATATCTCAGAAAAATCTCCAAAAATTTGTCCGTTTGAGGACGAAAAACCAGCATTCTAAAAATAGAAAATTGCTCAAAGTTTGTCTGAACATAGGCGAGTTTACAGTCATTCTTCAAGGTTTTCAATATGGAGTACACTCCCCTCGAGTTTAAAACCAAATCAGCACTATGTCAAAACTACATCATCTCAGCTGAAGAACACAAGGAGGTGTGCTATGAGAAAAAGTTAAGGTATCGGAAAAGAGTTGTGCAATACTCTTCTGTTGGAAATCAAGGAGAGGTGTCAAAAACATAAAGTTGCAGAGCCGCTAAGTTATCAATTAGTGAGTCATCTTTTCGGGCAGCGATGTTTTTCAAGAACAGAACTCATAAAGCAGTTGAAGAAGTGAAGGATTCTCTAAGTTTGATCACAAAAGGCGAGGAGATCTTGGAGAATCATAATATTGCCTTAGATAGTATCAATACACCTGACCAGGACACAGTTTCCTACTTTTTAGCGGATATGATTGAGCTTTAAAGCAACTTTCTTCTAGAAGCTTTCTTTCCCGTTTTCTTTCTATTCTTGGAACGATTCTTATCCATTCTTTGAAGAAGAGAAAGAAGATAAATGTAATAGTTGGCGTTTCCCGCTTTTCCTGCTTTCTTAGGTGTTAGATGTTATCTTCTTTCTAGATTTAGAAATAAAGCTTGCTTGCTGAGCAAGCCCTAGATTGTGAAAGCAAGGAGATTTTAGGGTTCCCTACTCCTCTACTTCTCTATAAATAAGAGTCTTTGCTCATTTAGTTTCTTTAACCGTGCTAGTGAGAACAAAATGCTGAGCCTATTGTGCCTTCTATTTGTTGCTCAAGTATTGTTCATTTGTGTTGTGATAAGCAAATTGTTGAGCCTCTTTAGCCAACAAGGAGTTAGTGTGATTGCTGTTTTCTATTGTGTTAAGAATAAGTTTGCAAGCCTCTTTAGCTGCAATTTCTTGTTCAAGGCATGTTAGAAGTGAGCTCTGTTTCAGAGATTTGAGTAATAAAATCATGAGCCTCTTTTGCCTTGGTCCAAAATCTCAGATTTCCGTTATCTATGTTCTACTTTTATGATCTTTATTTCAGCTTGCAGTGAAGTGTGTATGTGTTCGTTGAAAGAGAGATTATTGAAGTATTTTTGTCAGAAAATCTACCTTGTTAATTTCTAACTTCTCTTGCTCGCTATTACTTGAGAGGTTAGGAACGTCTTTAGTTTAAGTTAGTCGTAGTTGAACTTCTTATATCAGAAAATCTCAGCTGCGGCGTTTGTGTTTAAAAACCTTGTGCTCTAAGCTGATCAAAAAGATAGGCAACTTAGTTTTAGTTTACTTTCTTTCAAACACCATCAGCAAGAGGGAGCTTCCCCTCCTAATTTGAAGAGCAGTTTATCTATGCATAGCTGTCCGTTTTCAAATCCGCATTCCAGAGGTGCGAATTTAAACGCCAACAATTTTTTATTTTTTATGTCTCTTTATTGGCAAGATATGGTAGGTGCCATACTATTTGTGGGGTGAGGTGCAAAGCCCCTAATGGTAAGGAGATTAAGGGATCCATTTTGACTCAAAAGGAGGTCAATGTGAAGGCCAAAATTGAGGAGCAACATGAGATAGGGAGGAAGAATGGTTGTACAATCAAGACAAATGGTTAGAAAAATCAGAGAAATGGGACATTGCTGAATTTTCTTGTTTCTTCCTCAAGTGGTTGTATTTCTTGAATTCCATTGATTTATGATTCAGATTTCTAACTTCTACTTCATTGATTATTAGAATTTCAAATTTCATTTGGTTTTCTCCTAGGTGGCATAGTTTTCTTGAATGCTATGAGATTTTAGAGGATGTTTTGGTTGACGTGAGTGAGGAGAATGTTTTGCAAAGAGTTATAAATAATGTAGCAAATTATGTTGTGTAATGTCCCCTTTTTAGCCCTAAGCTTATTGGTGTTCGTTAGCCTATTTCCAGAGTCCTATAGGCTACTCGGAGACATTTCTAGGATTTCCAAGATTCTTGGAGGTTTCTCACCTGCTTTTTAGGAGGTTATTGCAGGGTTTTGCCAAAGAATTTTCTGGGTCTTTCTGGGTTTACTAAGATCCTTGGTGGGCAGTCACTGCTATTTTTAGTACTTACTATTTTTAGTAAGTCACAATTGCATCTCAGAATGTGCTTATTTTGAGTTTGGACACACTTACTATTTTTAGCAGTTTTCTATTTTTAGTAAGTGCTATTTTTGGCAATGGTCTTGGTAACAGTTCAGTGTAGGATTTCTATTTCTGGCAGTGGTGGCAACTTCGATTGTTGGTATATTGTTACTTTTGGTAGTTTGTGCTTCCAACAGTCTTGGAGTTTGAAAAAGGAAATATTTGCAACTTAAGTTAATTTCATAAAGTTAAAAAAGGCCCCTTGGACCCACACGCCTAGTATGGACAACTTAAGTTGTTTTAAAAAGCAAAATTAAAACATAACTATAGTGGATGCAAAATTAAAACATAACTAGAGGGTCTCAAAGGTTATGTATACTCCCTCATTTGCTCTCATTTGGTTATGCTAATTGATGATAACGAAATGTTGTCAAAGTGAGGATTGAATCCCTCAAGGGCTTTGGAGACGAAAACCTTCAAAGTTGCTCTAGTTTCGAAGTTGAGAGATACTCCCTAGCTGCACATCGGAGTGGCTTCATTGAGTCACCATTGGAGTTATTGGTGAAATATTTTTAGCTTGTTTTCGATTATGGATTGTTTGATGTATTCTAGCTATGTTTTGGTGTGTTAACTCTTCTTGCAGCGTTTTGGAAGCTTTTTGGAAGTGATCTTCAGATTTCTTGTTGCTGGTCTCCATTTTCTACCCTAGCCATACCACCTATTTGCTCACATGGGTTGGAGTGTTGGAGACCTTTTTGTGGGTATTGGTGCTATCTTTTCCTAGGATTTGGGTGCCCCTTTTCACAAGATAGCAGATTTTTTGGTGAAGTATCCAATTTTCTAGAGCTGGTCGCCCCTCTATCCAGGTCGTACCATTTGGTGTTGTTGATGCATTGTGTGAGGAGGTTGTTCAGTCACCTTTGGCTGCAAAGTTTGCTTTCACATTGGCGCCTAGGCCTCTCTAGGACTTGGTTGATGATTTTATGATGCTTGGGGTGTTTTGATGTTCAGGGAATGAAGTCTTGATCATCTCTTGCTTGCTGGTTGAAGTTTTCAATCTGCTGTCCAGTCATATCAGACCTGCTACAGTAGTATATCAGTCCCTTTACCACCCTATGAAGACCGAAGGCCCTATCAATGGGGTATCATTGCTATTCTTGTTGGGGAATTGTTTATATTCATGTTGAGACATCATTGTGGGGAGTTGTGCTTTAAAGTTCTCATTTCTTTCATAGTATAACAGCAGCTTGTGTTATTCTGAAACATTTAATGTTGAGTTCATTGTAACACCTTTGGTAGTACCATTGGTGAGTTGCTCTTGTACATATTTTGCTACTTACCCCACTGAATAAGTGGTGCTCTCACTGAATAAGTGGTTGAACTTTCATATTTTCATGTCATTTCTTACCCCATTGAATAAGTAGCACTTTCAATGAATAAGTGATTGAGCTTTCTTTACTTTTATGTTATACCCATTGAATAAGCAAAGGATCTCTCTTGATTGGTTGGCTTGCCGCCAAGTGCTTTGCTTTGTTGTAATTCCCGTTGAATAAGCAAATGGTTCATTTCATGCACTTGATTTACATACTCACCCCACTAAAAAAGTGGTTTGTTTAGAAGCATGTATTGTAAGCCTTACCATTGTATGCTCTCACCTTGCCCACATCGGGATCTGGGTGATCAAAAAGTGGAAGGCGTTTACTTTAAGTTAACTTGATTTCCAGTTAATGCAAGATCCCCTTCTCACAATATGATTTCAATATGTAATATCAAATATGTATTATGAACTCTTTGACACTTTGGAATTTGTGTGTTTAAGCTTTAAATTTAATGTTAAACTTTATCAATGTTCTTGTTTTGAAAGTTCAATGTCATGATACTTTTAGTTTTAATGTAGCAAATTTATAAATTATTAAATTATATTAAATTATATTAAAAATATGGCATCTCCGAGTACCCATGTCTCCTATTTTTCAAAAATAGACATACCAGTACCAGTACCAATATCGGTACCGGTCTCTTGGCAACTATGTTATTTACAAATTAGGTCTTTTTCTCTCTTGTCCTTATGTCCATATGCAAAATATACACACAATTAAGATAATGCAAAGTAAATACTATTGTAAACCAAGTATAACTCATAAAATAATCCTTCAATTATTGCACATAATACCATACAAGCCTCAAAATATCATATCAAATTTCTCTATCCATGTAACTAGAAGTTATAACACCTAAAACCAATAGGATAATTGTAGGGCAAAAAAGACAAATACTCATAGCAAAGCTACAAACCCAACAAATAAGATATTAGAAAATGGAGATAAAGAGAAAAAATCATATAAAGCACCATTTAAGCTTACATTTTTGAATCCAATGATGAAGCTTCAAGAGAATTTCTCCTTTTGTTTGCCTTCCCTGTCATGAAAAAATGCAAATTTTAATAGAAAGCCAAACAATATGTTGATGAGCTTTGATACTAATCCATAGCATATACATTCCACCAGCTACAATAGTCAGATTACAATTTGAAACATTGTTCATAAAGATAAGAGCAATAGCATGAAGGATAAAAGCTTTCTATACACCCTGACATTTAGGCAAAGGACAAAAAGTGGTGCATGTGACTCAAGCAACTCAACTTTAATATTCTTGAGTGACAACTTTACATGGAATTTGTTACTGGAACATGAAAGCTTCCAAAAATACTCTAGGATCTTTTGGTTTGATTTTCACAACTGTTTCGATGAGGTCACTCATCTTTTTATGACTTTTGTTATTCAGACTAGTCTCCATTAATTTAGTTCTTTGAGTTTCTCTGGATTAAGAACAAACATGCCGTTACAAGTAACATTCTCTATACCTCTCTATTGTTTTGTTTTACCTGGTGTGAGCTCCATTTTGTTCTTTCATTACCTGTGTTGTTTGTCTCTGTAACTACAACATTTACTATTGATTTCAGGTTATGTTCTTTCTGAGTGTTGGTAGAATTTAATCCTTCTATTCTTCCTTTCTATTAGCTTGGCTTGGTAACTTTCATGTTATTTTTTCCACAGGGTGGTGACTTGTTGTCTTGAAGATTTACCCTTTTTATATTGGCCCTGTTTTTCTGTTCATCTCTGTGTTGAGAAGATGAAAGCTAGACTGAAGATGCTGAGAAGATCAAAGATATCTTCCAAAACCATTTCCAAAGATATTTCTGCCTCTTATTCTATATCTGTAAGTGCGTTGACTTCAAGAGAAAAATGTATCTCCAGTTTGGAAAATTTTATAAATTTATGTTGCCCTTTCAATTCACCAATTAATTTGTAGTTTTTAAGCCTGAGAAAATTGAACAACCAAATCTAGGTGTGAATGGACTCCAAAAATATTTCCTGATTTCATTAATTTTAAGCATTTGGCTAGAAGAACTTTGAGAGAAAAAGCCTTATCCCTTGAGTCCATGTATAAATAAATAAATAAATTTCCAGAAAGAATTACTGGAAAGACAATAATGCTCAAATAGCTTGGTGTACTCCAAATTTCCCCAAGTTTAAACTTAATATGGATGGAGCGTCTAAAGGTAATCTTAGAAAAGTTAGGGTTGTTGGGGCAATAAGAGAGATTCAGAAGGCAGTTGTAAGCTGGTTATATAAATACTTGGACTCAATTTCTCAACCACTGATAATATAGCGGAGGAAATTGCTATCAAAAAAGCCTTATGTTATGCCTTTAAGTCCTCCATTAAAGAAAGTGATGGAAGTGGATTTGAGTTCCATTTTCAAAAACTGACCAAGGAAGTTAATAGCATTGGTAGCCACTAGCAAATAAATGAGATTCTGGATGAAGTCTAATCTCTCCAGATTTATATATCCATTTCTAGCAGATCGCCCTTTGAATATTTCTATTTCACAAGAAAATGAGGATTCTACCATGACAATTAAACTTTTATGCTTAGTTGGACATTAAAGGATCATTCATTCTCTCATCCAGAAGAATGCTCGTGGTAAAATGATATGGGAACAGGTATACCATATAGTATATACGGTGTCTTTTGGGGTGTCTAGACTGTTCAATTAGTTTTCAGACGTCCACTTTTGATGTGTTCACACCTTATCCAATCTGAACACAATGGCTGCCTTGGTAACTGTGGCTTTTGAAGGCACTGCCTCTCCTGCAAACATTTATGTTTTGACTGATTGAACCCTTGTGTTTTTCTGTGAAAGCATGGTGGATTTGTCCTTGGAGATCATGGCAAACATTAACTGCTTGACAATTCTGGCAATTTTATGCACTGCAACAGTTACAGCAATTTTAGCAATTTTCACAAGGTTCATGTTTGTGTCCCAGTTGAGCAAAAACAAACGTGATTAAATTCAACTAATATAAATTTACAAATATTTAAATATAGAATAATTATTAAAAAGTAAATAATAAAAAGTAAATAATATTAAATTTAAAAATAACAAATTTAAATATTGCAATTTTGTTTATGTTACATTTTAAAAATAAAATCTAAATTTAATATTTTAATATTAAATTTTAATGCACTCTGTTAATATTTTAAAGAATTAAAAATAATCGTCATATCTTAAAATTTAATGTATTAAATTAAAAAATTAAAAATAAAAATAATAAAAATAAATAAAACCTTAAAAAGAAAATAAAGACAAACCATGATGAAAAATAAAAGCAAACAAAACATTGAAAATCAAATGTAGTTATACAGCCACTTCACCTCTCGCAATTGTCATCTATGCTTCCACACTGTTGCCTATAGGCCCGCCGTTGACATAAGCTACTTCTTCTTTTGCTCAGATCCCTATATATCAAAGAACTCCCTCCGAACTCTTCTTTCCCCTATCTCTAGGAATACGACTGAATGAATAATTTTAATAATGTCCACGAGGCCAAAGCATTCTATGGGACCCAAGAACAGTGAAATATGCCCCTTAATTTTTTCCTTGGAATTTTCATGACACAACCAACATTACGCCAATTGAATTAGCATTAGCTCCAAATTAAAAATCCAAATTTAAAAGATCTCAACGCCAAGAATGCACACTCAATCCCAATGAAGGAGAGGTGTTGTCATATGGCGGAGAAACTAAGCAATGACTGAAATATAATTACAATTGAAAGGAGCTAGGCGGTGAACCAGCCATAAGAATTTTCACGCTACCACTTAATCAGTGGGGGGAAAACATTACAATTCAAAGAAAGATGATTATTTAAACTCAACCACTCAATTGTGGAAGTATGAAATTTAAACTAATTGCAACAAATAAAATAAATAGCTGTTAGTACTACTAATCAGCTTTACAATGAATTAAACAGCTGCAAATAAGAAAGATATGCTTCCAAATCAATCAATGGTTAGAGTAACACTTCCTCTAACTCTTACAATACAATACTGATATAAAAATGAAACTCAAACCAGCATTATATCAAAAACTAACAAGTCTGATATAAATCTGCAATTTTGGAAATGAATAACCAGCAACTATAAGAATCAATTAAATGCTCATAACTTCACCAAAATACCTCCGAATGGCATGAAACAACGTGCAATGAACCTCTGGAGAATAGGCACCCATGACAAGATGAAGAAACAGCCTCAAAATTCATCCATTAATTTATGGCACAATTCCCAATGCTCTCCAAATGGTACGGCTCTTGAGAAGGGCGATTTAGCAATATAAAATCAAAGACTTGGAAATAAATTCCAATCTCTTGTGGAAGGGGTCGCCTTGGGTCTAGAAACACTTTGCAAACATACCCAGAATGATATATAATTTGCTCAAAAAGCTGTTAATAAAAAACACTTTCAGCTGTAGCAATATTAGCAACATCAAAACTAAGAATAACTCCAAAATCTTCAACAATTGAACTCCATCTGCTAATTTGAATGAGAAGCAGCAATAAAAACCAATTAGGTGTTGTCTCTCAAACATGAAATTGATTGGAATCTAGGAGGTAAGCATCCCTCGAAGAAATAATCACAATGCCATTTCGACAGCATAACTTTAGCAATTAACAATGGATGATCAGCTCTTCAAACAATAGCAATATATAAGCTTCAGTTGGCAAATGAAGCAACAAGAACTCTTCAAATTCCAAGAAGTTGAATCACTTCAACTTCCAAAAGGGACGCCACCTTTTTGCATTTTACTTTTTGAAATAATAAAATATTACTCAACCTCCTTTAGGTGTCTAGCTTCACTTTGCAACAATAAAACATTTAATAAATCATTAAATGCACAATTGACCCCCTTAATGGCCCCTCTTTTAAAACAACATGCAGTTATTACTCCTAGGCGTGGGGTACAACTGAGAAACATGAAATTTGACTAAGTATAAACTCAACTCATGAAGAAAACCAAACCCAAAGCCAAACTGAAACTGATGGATAACAAGATGACTTGAGTTGAACTGCTGATGATGCCATTGCCAAAATTAGACTTACTAAAAATAGCCACTGCCAAAAATAGTAAGTTTACCTCAAAACCAACAGAAAGCAGAACTGAGCTGGAAGCAAGACTTAATGAAAGTGGAAACCCTAAATTTGCACATCTGAGTAGCCTATGGATTTCCGGAAATAGGCTAAAACCAAATGAAGAGTGTATGGCCAAAATGGGGACATTACAGTCCGCCCTTCCCAAAATTGCTTGTCCTCAAGCAATGCCACTACACTCCAAACTGATCCCATGAAAACAAATAGGATCCCAGGGTCCCATGTCCATCTTTGAAAAGTCCCACCATGCTGAAGCTGCTCCACTCTGATCATCCAGTTAAAACTCTTGTGCCAATTCTGCTCTAACCTCCCCTGTAACTCCAAGAAGTTACCGTTCATGAAACTCAAACTCATAAACTGGGAAGGACTGAAATCATAATCAAACACTGTCCCATGCCCAATAAACTCTGAGGAATTAACATCTGCAATGTCAATGTCAATCACCATTTTGAGAACAATGAAGAATAATCTAAGCAATTCAAAAATATTCTCATCAACATAACTCCTCAAAGCATCAAACCGAATCACAACAACAAATGTGACTCCATCATAGCTATTTGCAAAGGAATAAACAACTCTTTGCATGGTCATAACAGCTGCATCATCCAAACTCCTCAAGGAAGAATAATGCCTCCTTTGAGTAACTCTGACATAATCAAGAAGCTTTCTGAAAACTTCTACCAATCTCTCCCCAAAAGACTCAAAAAATTGAACCCAAACAAGCAAAGGTTCGCTGCCCCAAACACTAGTGCAAGAAATTGTACAAAGGAAACCACTGGAAAGGAACTTAAACATCATCCAAAATTGATCCGAATCACAATTAAACATCATTTCCCACTTTAGAGGCCATAAACCCTCACTGAAAAGAGATTGTGAAGAGAAAAAATGAATGTACCAGCTGCCCATGAAGTCTGAAATAAACCAATTTAAGTCTGATTTTAGGAAAATCAGCATACAAGGAGTTGAACAGCTGCTGCAACTTTGGAAATCAGCATTCATAATATGACAACTGTTCATGCCCAAGGCTGGAAACATTCCCTCAAGGAACTTCAACCTATTATTAAACCATCTTTTGTTCGAAGCATCTCTCCAATCCATCAATTGATGAGAAAAAGGAACCATCGAATGGGTGGTAAGGATGGGAACAACATCAAAGAAACTGAAAATAGAATCCTTGTCTTTCCAAAGATTCCTCTTTCTATTTATAACAATCTCCATCAAACCATACTGAGGATTCCAAACATGGATACCCAACTGAAAATGTTCTCCAATGCACCGGAAAGAGTACACAACACTTCTCCAACTACTAATCAAAGCAAAATGAAAATTCAAGAAGTTAGTGTCTTCTTTGATAAACCCATGTAGCCCATCCATGAAAACATCAGCATCAATGAAGCACAAAATAGATGTCCTCAATTCCCATTCCCTCAAAGGACTAGGATGAGCCAAAACATCACTCAACTCGAGAGACGAATTGTCAAGAAAGTAAATAATTTGTTTTAGTCCATCTTTCTCCCAAACTTCATGAGTAATAAGTCTAGAAGCTTCACTCTTTGCCGTTGCAATGGAGTAACCAGCAGCTACCAAGACTTGTTTTATTGACACCTTGAAGCCAACGCTAAAGAAATCTCCTTGAGTCCACACTTCCCATGTGAAGACTTCATCCTTGATTCCACTTATGCTTTCATTATCAAAAGGCCCTGGATGATTACTACTCACAAAACATGGCACACTCTCATAGAAATTATCTATCACCCTATGATTGCTCAAATTAGGTGAAGATAATGGGCTATTGTTCTCAACAATACTTACTTTATCCCTTTCATTGGTGTCTCCGTAGAATTCAAGCACATCTTCAACTTGAGGATGCCCATCATTAGTTACTGATCCATAGAATGTAGCATGATGAATACCACACACATTACCAGTCATCACATCTAGCTCATGGTTGCAAGCTATCCCTTCTTGAGGAAAATTCTCTTCCAAACTCAAGAGTTCACACTCTTGATTTACCTTCCAATCACTATCAACATATTGAATCTCTTTGGCATTATGCATTGTTTCAACATTATGGAGTTCATTTGTTCTATCAACTATTTGTTTGATATCCATTAGCCTTGTATTAGCTTCTTGTTCCATAAGTGTGGCTGACATAGATGATTGATTTTCTGCTTTGCAAAAATGAGTGATGAGCTAAGGTAAGATCAAGACAAAGACTATCAACCTCTTTCTCCTTCTCTTGATAGGCATCATAGGTTTCCTCAGCAAACTTAATGGCATCATCCCTATCTGAGAGCAAATGCAAATTGTTACATCCCAATTGTATAGCTATTAGGCTATTAGAGTTGAATAAGGAGCATGTGTTTGTAAAGACAATTTTATGAATAAATAAAGATGTGAATCACATTGTTATCTATATGAGTTTTTGATCATCTCATTCTTATGTTGTTCTTTTGATGTTAATCATGATGAAATATGTGCATAATGAGATTTATATGTGATGTTTTTATATCTTGTGAAATTTATATGTATTGCTAATTTTGTGAGCAATTGACTGCCGTGAGTTTACCATTGTGAATGTAGGAATGAGATCCAGTCCTCTAGGCAGAGGGGAAATATCACTTGGGAGAGGGGTATTGGTCGTTTAACCGGTAAAGTTAATCAGTTGAGCATACACACACATTATGAACGGAACATAGAGAAACAAGTCAGATAAGTTAGTCATCCATAGGCTTAGGAGTATGATTTACTTCCTTATGCTTTATATGATGTGATTGAATGTTAGTCTGACTATACTGTGACTCCCTGTGAATGAACGAAATAGAAGGTATGTGATAAAGGTCGAATGGGTACGTATACACATGTATACACTATGTACACATATGTAAATGAATAGACATATCAATACGTATGTACGTAAAGCAGATGGATATGCTCGTACATATGTATCGATATGTATATACGCATACATATGTATATACATAAAGTATATGTAGACATGTTTACACGTACACATTCCGCCTGATACCTCGATATAAATGATATTCAAGTATTATTATCTGGAAGATTTAAATATATATATTTATATATATATAAATATCAATACATAGGGAATGTATAAATAATAATATATTTGTATATTTTATTAATTAAATGTATTAATATTAAAATTAATATTTATTTATATATAAATACGTTTATATATAAATAAATATTAATGTTTAAAATAATACATTAATAAATAAAATATACAAATAGAAATTATTAAAACAATTTCAAAAGAATGAAATTCGCATTTTATAGTGTTAAAAATGAAGAAGGAAATTTGTAATTTGTAAAAATATGGAAGGATTAAATTCGCATTTTACATTTGTGAAAGTTTAAATATTAGAAGGTAGCCGTATTAAATATTTAAACATTTCAAAATACATTTGAAAATGAAGCAAACTTCATAAAAGGAAATATTGAAAAAGTCGAACTTTAGAGAAACAAATGGAAAATGAAAATGAAACTCTTCCGTGAAATGGCGGAAGATCTTGCCCAGCTGGAAACAAAGGAAGACATTTTCAAAGCCCAAAACCAGAAAGATAGCATTAAACCTCTGTGTTGTTGCGATTTGGAACTTGACCTAAGACGCAGCAATAATATCATGAAGGATTTATATGCCTGGTAGCAAAACGTGGCTGTAGGTGACGTTTTTATTGCGAAGTTGAAGTATTCTTCAAAATGCTGGCTTATAAGAAGTCGAATCAGCTTGGAAAACATGACAAAGGGGTTTGAAAGAATGACAAGTGACATTTTGACTTAGTAAACAAGGTAATCTGTCAATTCGCATGCCCAGAAATGGGGAAACTGTTTTTAATCCGGCTTATAAATAGTTCACAGTTCTTCATTCGAATGCATTCTTTTTGCTTTCTGATTTGTACCATTTTGAGAGAACTTATACACTGCAATTTGAGAGTTTAGCCTGTGGTTATAGTTAATATTCTGTGCAAAGAATTTCAATTTGGGATTAGAGTACTTTCAGCTGTTCTTCGTAGACTATTGTAAAATTCAATAGTAGTCTTTCTGTGGAGGAATTCTGGCTAAGGAAATTGGTTGCTGTGATCAACAATAGAAGCCTGCTAGTAAAGGAACATTGGAAAGAGCTTATACAAGCATGTCTTTCTTATTTTAAGATTATAGTTTAAACTTTAAACTGTTCTCTTTTACTGTCTTTGGAATTGCTGATTATAGTAAGGTGAAATAATTAAATTATTCCTAGGATTCATATATTGTTTGATAATCTATTATTGCATAATGATTTAAGGGACTTCATTTTGTGCAAGGGTAGATGATAGGGAATAACAAGATAGCTAAAGGAGATAGCTTAATACATTTCAAATATATTCAAATTGGTTAAAGAAGTTTTAGTAGGAATTTGGGGGTTTTGTATGAAAGGGATTTAATGTGGTTAAGAAGGATTTAGAAAGAAATTGGTTTTTATGAAAGGAAAAGATTCTATCTGATTATATGCATTAGTAGGAGATTATATGCATTGCACTACAAGACTGTCTTTTGTGTGTGTTAATTGATTGGTAGTATTAAATGGTTTTGTAATTGTTTGGAGTTTCAAACTGGTATGATCTCCGTATAAGGAGAGTACGTAGAATATGTATTAAATTCTAGGAACGAAATGATGTCAATACAAAGTGTAATCCTAGCTTGTGTTATTAGGTTAACATTAGGAAGCTCTCTCCTAGGATAAAGAATTCCGGAAACAGGAGATAGGATAGTAATCACTTGCTTAAAGACTCATTTCTAGTAAACCGTTTGAGGTAGGAAGTCTGGGGTAAACTGAACCCAATGAAAGACATGGCCTACGCATAGAGTAAGGTAGCCCAAAGGCAAATCGGCCCTGAGTAGTGTAAGTGATAGATGACTTATCAGTCGTTTACTGAATCAAAACACTATGGCCATAGTAATGTAATGTACCTACATCTTCTTAGTTTAGGAAGACGATTACATTGTCAGTTCACAGTGATCCAAAACACATATACTAGGTTGGGATTGTAAGACACAAGAATCTAGTAATGTAGGACATGACACTATGTTCAGTTGGTTAATGGAATCGGTCACTCAACCAATCTCTTCGACGAAGGGAGGGCCATTCATTGAAAAATGAATGTGCGGGGGACCGCATTATTAGTCCGTGGTTGGCGGAAAAGCACCCGAGTGATATTTCTCCTCCACAACCTGACAACCGAAGAACCAAGATTTGCAAGGGAAGAACCTGGACCGTCTTACTTCTATTTGTGCAAAAGCTTTTAAAGCTGTGTATGTATTTCTTATACTCTTATACTCTGTTATTCATTGAAAAGTTAAAGTTATTTAAATTGGGAAAAGTTTTGGAATCATATTTAGATGTTGAAACTTTAGTTCGAAAAGAAAAGAAAATTTTTGATATGCTGTTGTTTACTCGTTTACTATGGTTAAAGTTGTAAAAGATAGAATTTTTATTTTTTTTACACAGATGTCGGGTCGTTACACAAATAATCTGTTTTTATTGATTCCAATGCTTCTTTGATGGTTCACACCTTGGAAAGAGTGTCTCCACCCTTAACACGATTTTGTCTCTCTTCAAACTGCAGCTCCCAGTAAAGATCTTCAATACAATTGTGTGTGCTATCAAATCTTGATAACACCTTAGCAATTTTCTCTTTTGAAACTAATAAGTTATCCTTCAAAACTTGCAGCTTTTTAGGCCCTTGATCATAACCAGCAAAAAGGCTTTGCTCTTCGAACATCAACATTTCTGATTTGTTTTCATTGGCAAGATTTTCAAAATCAGCTTCCTTACAATCTTCTTCACTACTTAACTCCGGAATAGAAGGCCTGTCAGCAACTTCATCAAGCAAATTAGTATCTCTATCTTTACCTTTCAAGACATACTCTTCTTGTGTGTCAATTTGAAAGGCACCCAAAACATTTTCTGATTTTAAAACATTCTTCTCTTCAACATAAGAATTCATGTTCTTATTGGCCTTTGTTGCAACTTCTCCTCCAAAGATCACTTCATTACTTGCAATGCAAACTGATTTTTGAACTTCATCAGGATCAAAGGGGAATTTATCCCATACAAGTTCCTTAACAAAATTAGGTGCCTTCACACCCGGATCCCAAATGCTGAAGGGCTGATTATTTTGTTCAAAAAGAAACTGTCCTTCATACTCCACTTGGAATGGTGACTCTTTGAATGAGACACCTCCCAACTCAACAAAACTAATATCTTCATGAGAATCTTTCACTAAGAGCTTAGTTTGATGATCAAACGATTCTAATCCAAAACTATTCATGACATCTTCACTGGAATGAAGTAAAGGATCATCATTACTAGCTGATTTGAAGACTTCATCTTTCTTGTCTTCAATGAGCCCTTCATGTAAAGGTATATTACTGATCTCTTCATAAGTGGTTGCAAGCATACCAAGGAGCTCTTCTTGATTACTTGTCATAGACTCTTCATGTGTATTCAAAACTGATGTTGCCTCCTTGCACTCACCCTCAACATGTGCGAACAACTGCATATCAATAGGTACTTTTTGAGAACCGCCTTAGAATCATTGAGAAACAACATTTTATTCCCATCCTTTACACTAATAACTACCTTATTTTTCTGCTCTGTCTTCTTCAAGTGTGGCTTCAATTTTCTCTCACACTAAATGAACAAATTTCTGATCAACAAACCAGCAGTAGAGGAATTCTTTCCTTCTTGTTCATGAATGTTTAACAGAAAAGTTAGGACGGATTTTGGTATGTCATCCATCTCATTGATAGTCAAAACTAAAATGCTTCTCATTGCTGCCACTACAACCTCCTCCTGTTCGCTCCAAGCTGAAATGAAGAGGTAATGGATCAAATAATATATTCGATCTTGCATACCTAGTTCAACCAACAACATACTTGTTTTGAGTTCAAAAAATATCTTCAATATAGCAACTCTTCTTGGAAACAAACTACTTCTAGTTTCATCCAAATCTTGAAAACTCTCCACTATCATATTTAATATGATCTTCATGGTTTCAACATCATAAGGAAAATGGGGATTTACAATTCTTATTATCTCCATGAAACAAGAAGAAATCAGCAGCTTGGTTTCTTCATTAAGATGCCCCAACCAATAGGGCTGATTCAAAGAATTCACTGCAGGAGCTAGTGCCAACTCCATTTTCTCTGAAGGTGATGGCTTCACTTGTCTCAAACATTGTTCTAACAAATGAAGAACATTCTCTTCATTTTCTCTTGACTGAAATTCTTTACCAAGTCTTTTTCCAACCATAAAGAGAGTCTTTGCCAACTTCATCTCTTCTTCATTAGCCATGCCTAACTGCCAACTTCTGGATACCACAAGCAGCTGAACTAGAATCTATTTTGACTCTCGGTGTAGTACCGGAGATGTCTGTCACTCAACTGCCTAAACATGAAGCTCTAATCACAGGATGGCAGAATCTTCTACTCTGATACCACTGAAATATGCCCCTTAATTTTTTCTTCGGAATTTTCATTACACAACCAACATTACGCGAATTGAATTAGTGTTAGCTCCAAATTAAAAATCCAAATTTAAAAGATCTCAACGCCAAGAATGCACACTCAATCCCAATGAAGGAGAGGTGTTGTCAGATGGCGGAGAAACTAAGCAATGACTGAAATATAATTACAATTGAAAGGAGCTAGGCGGTGAACCAGCCATAAGAATTTCCACGCTACCACTTAATCAGTGGGGGGAAACATTGCAATTCAAAGAAAGATGATTATTTAAACTCAACCACTCAATTGTGGGAGTATGAAATTTAAACTAATTGCAGCAAATAAAATAAATAGTTGTTAGTACTACTAATCAGCTTTACAATGAATTAAACAGCTGCAAATAAGAAAGATATGCTTCCAAATCAACCAGTGGTTAGAGTAACACTTCATCTAACTCTTACAATACAATAATGATATAAAAATGAAACTCAAACCAGCATTATATCAAAAAATAACAAGTCTGATATAAATCTGCAATTCTGGAAATGAATAACCAACAACTATAAGAATCAATTAAATGCTCATAACTTCACCAAAATACCTTTGAATGGCATGAAACAACGTGCAATGAACCTTTGGAGGATAGGCGCCCATGACAAGATGAAGAAACAGCCTCAAAATTCATCCATTAATTTATGGCACAATTCCCAATGCTCTCCAAATGGTACGGCTCTTGAGAAGGGCTATTTAGCAATATAAAATCAAAGACTTGGAAATAAATTCCAATCTCTTGTGGAAGGGGTCGCCTTGGGTCTAGAAACACTTTGCAAACATACCCAAAATGATATATAATTTGCTCAAAAAGCTGTTAATAAAAAACACTTTCAGCTGTAGCAATATCAGCAACATCAAAACTAAGAATAACTCCAAAATCTTCAACAATTGAACTCCATCTGCTAGTTTGAATGAGAAGCAGCAATAAAAACCAATTAGGTGTTGTCTCTCAAACATGAAATTGATTGGAATCTAGGAGGTAAGCATCCCTCGAAGAAATAATCACAATGCCATTTCGACAGCATAACTTTAGCAATTAACAATGGATGATCAGCTCTTCAAACAACATCAATATATAAGCTTCAGTTGGCAAATGAAGCAACAAGAACTCTTCAAATTCCAAGAAGTTGAATCACTTCAACTTCCAAAAGGGACGCCACCTTTTTGCATTTTACTTTTTGAAATAATAAAATATTACTCAACCTCCTTTAGGTGTCCAGCTTCACTTTGCAACAATAAAACATTTACTAAATCATTAAATGCACAATTGACCCCCTTAATGGCCCCTCTTTTAAAACAACATGAAGTTATTACTCCTAGGCGTGGGGTACAACTGAGAAACATGAAATTTGACTAAGTATAAACTCAACTCATGAAGAAAACCAAACCCAAAGCCAAACTAAAACTGATGGATAACAAGATGACTTGAGTTGAACTGTTGATGATGCCACTGCCAAACTTAGACTTACTAAAAATAGCCACTGCCAAAAAATAGTAAGTTTACCTCAAAACCAACAGAAAGCAGAACTGAGCTGGAAGCAAGACTTAATGAAAGTGGAAACCCTAAATTTGCACATCTGAGTAAGCCTATGGATTTCCGGAAATAGGCTAAAACCAAACGAAGAGCATATGGCCAAAATGGGGACATTACAAACAGCACATGGCCCCACAAAAATAGGGCACCAAAGCCTTATACAATTTGTAATCTCCTCTTAGATTGAATTTTCAGCAATGAATTTTGATCAATAGGTTTGCAATTTTTCCCAACCTTGCCTCCTCAAACAAGGTGCTTAAATTGTCCTAATAGCTAATACAAATGTCGTTGTGCACTGAGCATTCCATGACAAAGTACCATTTTTTCTCTACCACTCTTGTGATGCAAAATAGGAATATTCTCTTTTCCCAATCCTCTTTAGGTAGCATCCATTTGCCAGTTTCACATCTCAGATGATGAGAACTAGTCCTTAATTGGGCTATCAACATTTTTTATTTCCATTTAATATTCACTCTTATGCAGGATTTTTCCTCATGATCCTCCATGGAGTTAAATTCTTTGATATAATACGCTTTTTCTCACCCATTTTGTTTTGTCTGTATGACACTCTTGAATTTTTCTCTCACACCTCATTGATATTTGGATATTCTTGTATATTAACACCCCATTTCTCCATCCATTTGTTATTCTGCCTCATCCATGTGTTATTCCTTCTAGTTAGCTTTTCCTCCATAATCATCTTAGGCCAATGATGGTTTTCCATATATTGAGTCTTCTTTAGGCAACTTAACAACTGGACCACTGCTGATGCTTTGAAAGGGAAAGTACCAATTTCAGCCAATTGAATCTCGTACGGAACAATAGTCTTAATTTTAAGACTACTTATGATTAGATTTTTTTAATTCTTTCTACCTGCCTTTATATCTGATCTGACATGCTACTGCCCCAAATTTCACACATGTGGAGAATCATCGAAGTAACCAGCAAACCAAAAAGCATTCTCTTGGTTTTCCAATCCCATAATTTTGCATTCATCCATCTATTTTGTAAGGAATGTGATGCTTTCCACCCTCCTTGAATTCATTTTTCTTTGCATGTTTCCCAATTGAGCTTACATTACGGAAATCAAGCCCGAGGTACTTGTACTAATTCACTACTCCAAACAGGTTGCCTTCAAAAAGAAAATTAATTTTTTTTTTTTTATTTCTCTGCAAAGAGAAGATCATTATTTTGGTTTTGCTAGTGTTCACTTGCATCCCAACTTTCTGACAAAAGGTTTCAAGTGCTCTCAAGTGTTCCCTCAAACTATGGACTGTTTTAGCAATTAATATGAGATCATTTGCATATAAGAGTAACTTTATTACATACTTAGCCAACTAAACACCCTCCCCACCAACCTTATCTAACCACTCTTCTAACTTATCAATGTATAGCCCAAACAGAGTTGGGGAAAGTGGGCAACCCTATTTGATGCCAATATCGTTTCCAAAACACTCTGACATTCCATTTGTGGTTCTGATTTTAACCTTCACTTGCGCATAAAACCCATGGACTTGCGCATAAAACCTATGAACATTTGAAACTCGCAATTCCTCCATTCTATTCCACATTTTGTCATAGGGTACTGTGTCGAAGGCTTTTTAAAAGTCTACAAAACAGCAAAATGCCTCACCACCTTGGGTATTCCATAATTTTTCAACCAAGAACCTAAGGGTAACACCATGATCAATGATTGAATGTTTTGGTCCAAAAATAACCTAACCTTCCCAAGAAGAGGATTAACCCATAGTAACGAGACTCGGACTCGGCTAGGGTGACTCGACTCAGCGCAGACTCGGAAAAATGAAAAAACCCTAGAAATTTAGAGATTTTAAAGGATTTAAAACTTGTTTCAAGCACCCTTTATTGAATAAACCTTAAAGACACAATAACATCATTAAATAGAAGCAAATTCGATCACATGCACAAGGACACATAAGTATAAAGTACACAAATTGTAGCTAAGCTGCTGAAGGAAATAGCACACTTAGATATATAAATATAGTCAAATGTATACAAAACTCATGGAATATGAAATCCATGACATCAAATGTTCCAAACAAATATGAAATATCAAAACAATAACTACAAGTCTATGGCTCAAAGGAGTCTACATCCTTCCTACGAAGGCATCTAAGGTGGGTCCTAGATGATGTAGCAATTGCAGTAATAGTCTCTACTTGTGACTCCATGCCACCCTCACCAACATTAGTTGTGGATGTGTTTGCTCATGCGTTAGCCTCCTTTGCCATGGCTATCACCTCAGCCTCTCTATCTTCCTGGTCAACCCAATCAAGGTCCTCGTCACTAACACAAGTATACATAGATCATATAAGTATAAATTATAAACACAAATTGTAGCTGAGCTGCTCAAGGAAATAGCACACTTAGATAAGTCTATGGCTCAAAGGAGTCTGCATCCTTCCTACAAATGTGTCTAAGATAGGTCCTGGATGATGTAGTACCCATAATCTCAAGTATCAGAGCGATTTCCCTAATGAGGTTGAGGGGCAGTGCCCTTTGTGGGGGTCTACGCGCAATGCCTCTAGTGGGTTCAAGGGATAACGCCCCTTGCGAATTACTTACTTGAGAGTTTAGAAGGTGCGGTGGGAATCAAGGAGCAAAGCATAGTAATAGTCGAGGAGGGCACCCCTCATGTAGAGAGTCTAGAGAGGCTGAGTTCCTAATGAAGTCCAAAGGCCAGCCCTGAAAGAGAGAATGCAGGGGAAAGCCCTTGCGAGGAATCCAAAGCGTGCCACAGGCGTGTGTTCTCCCCACATCCCTTGATATAGAATTTGGGATTGGCCGGAGCCCCTGACACTAAGCCCAAATTAAGACCTCCAAAACCATACAAACCTTCATGGCGTACGTCATTTTGCATTCGAATAAGTAAAAAAAATGAAGTTTAAACTTTAAATTTCATGTAATTTTTTTGCACTTTTCAAACCCTGCCTGTCGAGTCCTGCTGACGAGACTCGCCTAGACTTGGCCAAGTCCAAGTCCGAGCCCCCAGGACTCGGCCAAGGTGACTCAACTCATGACTCGCCAAGTCTTGGCGAGTCCTGGCGAGTCTTGTTACTATGGATTAACCATACTAGTGTGATAATTTGATGGATTAATGGTATCACTGCTTTTGTAAAGAGGGATCACCACACTAGTCGTCCAATTTTTTGAGAAACCCTCTTGAGTGACATTATTGAAGATGCATTTGATATGAGGCGCAAGGACCTCAATTCCCCATTTTAAATGTTATTCTTGCAACCCATCAATATCTTGTGCCTTCCCTCCTGCCAACCCTTTTATGCCCTAATTGATATCTTTAATGGTGAAAAGTTCAATAGTTGCATTGATTACCAAGGGTCTATATTTATCTTGGCCACACTCATATAGTAGCTTTACATATTTAACCTACAATATTGTTTTATATTTGTTTTCTCTTTTGTTGTAACTCTTTCCAAAGTCTTTTCAGGTTCCATTTTCCAAGGGTGATCAGTTCCTCTCTTCTTATGTTCACATATTTTTCTTTATTACACCTTAACAATTTTTCGTACTCTTTCTTACTCTCTTTGTCCCTTCCACCTTCTCATAGATTTCTTTTTGCTATCTTGCACTCATTGTTGAACCAAGGATTTGCTAGAAAAGTGTCTTTTGCCTCTCTTTTGGATCTAGTACTCTTACAATCATCTAAATTCTTGTGAATTAGGGAAACTAGCATATCCTTGCTTATAAGATGGTTCTCAATGTAAACTGAATTATTCTCGTATTCCCTAACAAATCATTCGAGGACAACTTTGAAGAGTTTCTGATTTTTTGAGTCATGAGGATTCTACCTTGTGAAGATATCTTCTTTTGGTTGGAGTGAACTTGTTCCCCCTATTGCTTGTTTATGTGGATGGCTAGTTTTATACATATTGAATTATGACCTAACTTCAGCTCTATTGGGCAATCTCCAACCACTAACTCCATTAGCCTTAGGTGTAATTCTATGAGCATATAACATAGTCCACCACACTTTGACTATTGTATGTTTTGCATGTGATATTGGTTGAATTTGGCCATGTCTTCATATTGTTGCATATGATCATGTTGTACAAACTACATAGCCCCAATAATTCTGCCTTGTAGTGAGTGACAATACCCTTACTATCTTGTGAATTCCTTGAGGGCTTGAATGTTTGTTGTCCTAGCATTAAGTCACCTATTATTAGGACTTCCCCCACAGTGTTAAAAACAAAAATGTCTTTTTTTAGCAATGCATAGGGATCTTCACAATCTAGATTCCTTTACTTATATGATTTTGAGCCTTTTAAGGTGAAGTAACATGCTGCCAACCTTATTGTTACTTGATTTTCTGTTATTTTCAGCCATATGCATTTCTTGTTTAGGTCTTCTTTCTCCACCTTTATAGTTTTGCACCAAATTTCTTTGATTAGTACCATAACCCCACCATGCCCTTTGCCACTGTCAGTTCTTTCATTCCAAACTGGAGCTTTTTTATATCCTTCAAATTCTAGAACTTTACACCCATCATGTTCATGAGTCTCCATAAGAATGATAATGTCTTTATCTTCTGCTATGGCTCTAACCCGGGTCCTCTTCTCCATGGATAACCTCTACTGTTCCAGCTTACCATTGTCAAATATTCCTAGGGGGGGCCAACTTTCTATTTTTTGTGTTATTCTATCACTGACTTGGGCCTTTCCATTTTGTAACCAAGCCCATTTTCCTGCATCTCTTGCTACCTTTACTTTTTCCCACTCTTTTTATCTTTCTTCTTACTGGACTATGGTTAGGTCCTCATCAAGGTATATTTGTGTACCTCTAAGGAACCTCTTTTCCCGTAGTATCATGTTCTTGTCTTCTATATTCCTCAAATTAACTTTTACGTGCTTGCTCTTCATTTACTACTATGTCTGATAAATTAAATACATGAATTAATAATAGAAATGACAATGCATACCAGATACATGCATAAAATATATCTTTATTCACACATGAAATCATTATAGAAGAAGACAAGAGATGGTGAACCAAGGATCAAAGTCGATCCAACTAGATCATCCTACTTTCCTTGATGATACACAATGTATAAGGACCCAACGGTTGCCAAGAAGAACACAACCATCAACCAACCGACGCTTATAACTATCTAAAGCCAACAACCAATTAATACAAACAGTTAATACATAGTCAGATAACCAATTTTTTTTTTTGCTACGTAGATAACCAATATTATCGAAGCATAATAATAGGCATTGTACACTGACTACACTCTTGCCATCTCTTATCTTACCAATCATATGTGCTTGATGAATGACTCTTGATCATTGCAGTCGGTCTTTGAAATATTCTCTTGCTAAATATTTTGTGTTTTCCTTCTCACCATAGTCTTTTGGTCCTTTAATGATGATATTCATGGCCCTATCATTTTTGTCCTTTTCTTCTCTTATTTGCCTCCTGACATGTTTCTCTATAAGTTCACTCTATGTGTCTAATGGTCTCTTCACTATTTGAGCCCAAGACTTGGCCTCCTCTAACTGTTCTCTTAATTGGTTTTCTTTTATCTCCATGCTTGCTATTGCAGATCAAATCTCTTTTATTTGTGAATCACTGCTTCCTTCTATCACTTTTGCCTTGTTTTCTTCAGCTGTTTTAATTTTCTCTAAAACGTATCTTATTGAAATCAAATTCTCGTTCGTCTTTTGACTTAATTCCCATTGATTATCCCTAATCGTATTGTTCTTGATCGATATTTTGGAGTTTGAATTTGTAACATGAAGCAACCACTATCACCACGTCTACAACAAGCGGCTAGAAAACAACACTATTTTTTAATATCAAAAACATAGGCACGAACTGTCAACAACTCACAAGAGTGAAAAAAAAACATTCACAAGCCTAGAAACCCCTAATTGAAAACAAGTTTTTAAAACTATATTTTAATTAAAAAACCATATCAAATTTTAGAGGCAAATAGAAATTCATTTTTTTAATTCACTTTAAGTTTGCTGAATTTTGCCGATATTAGCATGGTGTGATGGTTTAGAGGTGGCATTGTTGTTCTTGCCACCAAGGTTCATACCCCATTGGGGTGGTATTGTTGAGTGGTTGTATCCCGGTTCATAGCTCTGGTTCAAAAGCGTTTACCCCTTGAATATTAAAAACAAAAAAGTTCACTGAATTTCAAACTTCATGGATTAAAATCGGCAAACCCCATGACATAGCTTTGAGTATCCATCAAATTTTGATGTTTTGGCGTATTGTGTGTTATCCAAACATATTTACAAAGAAGTGATTAGTTTTATGATGGATAAGAGCTGTCATGAGTGTAGGCTTTCCAAGAAAAAAAGTCCACAAATAACCAAAAATCAATCAAAGGGACTGGAAGTATAGAACATACAATAGATACAAGAGCAAAAGACCAGGGAAAAAAGGGCCCTATACATGAAGCAGAAACAAAAAGTGATTAACACAATATGGAGGTCAAACGAAAACAAGTGACCCCCAAACTAGTACAATTATAAATAAAAGAGAGAGGGTGAAACCCAAAAAGCTGTAGAAAAAGAAGACCATTTATACAAGGAACCAAAAACAAATGGTGCTTTTCTACTTTTATAAAATCCAACTTTTGTATATTCTTTTCCTTTTATTTATATATATTAAAACTTGAGTATTATTTTATTTCTTCATTAATAGATGCCATGTGATGTGATATTTTTATCCCCTCTCCTAATTGCAATGCATTTAAAGCACACTTAAGATTACACACAGCAAAGTTATTATTTTGTTGTGCTTGTAAGATGTTCCTTCTCTCTTTCTGTCATTTTACATGTTCACGAGAGACCATGTAAAAGACTCCATCCTCATTTAGAAAGATTATCAATTGGTGTTTCCTGGACACATCCTAAACCTCTGTTACAAGCTTTGATAGAAGTAGATTGGAAGGGGCTTTTTCAATCTTGACAGTGAGAGATCTAATTTGTGAAGTCAACAAAGTTTGGACATCTCTTCAAACAATTCAACAATTATTACAGCTAAAATAAAAGACTAAAGGAGATATTTTTGTGGATCCTATTGTAGGGATACTTCATGGCCACTATTGCTACCTTGAAGGAGGGCAATGCCATTACTACTAGAGGGTCCTGGATTCTTAAGAGCACTAACCTTTTGAATAGATCTCAAACTCTAGGACTTTATTATTTTGAAGAGTTAATTATATTAATTTTGATTTTCTCCTCAGACATCAAATTTTCAGAAAATACTTTGAAGATCCTTAAAAAGCCACAGTACAATATGTTGTACCCCAAAATTAAAATTTTTGTTACACTTAGACATTTTGAAGAAATGAGTAAAAGTCTTGTCAAATCAATGAAAAAAGGTCAAAATTTGGGTGTACGTGTCTTACATGGAGGGTTAAAACACAAATTTTTCAAATTCTGACGATCTGGGTCTGCTAAGAGCAGCTTAACCTACAAAACCCAGATCTCAGTTTTCA
>VDFB02245708.1:0-10697 GCA_007258455.2 Sequoia sempervirens | reverse complement strand
ATCTTATAAAAAAAATTATCATTTTATTGTGGTTAGGGTGGTCAGACAGACACCTAGTTCTTATTTTTTCCCTAAAATTTAAGTACTACTGCATTGAAATTTCAAAATTTCACTAAATAGACTTTTAAAAAAATAAAATAAACTTAGTATTTTAGAAACTACATTCAATTTTCCACATATTCTATTCTTACATATTTTTGAAATAATATAGATAACTTATTCAAATTTTTATGTCAATTTGCCTAACTCTGATTTTTCTGAATTTTCATTGCCACTTAAGGGCCTATTTTTTCCATGATAATCCTACACATACCCGATGATCCTATCTGCAGACATATACCTAAAGAAAATAATGAGGAATAAGAAGAAGTAGAAGAAGAAGAGGAAAATGAACTAGAACCTATTGCTAGGACTCCTAAATATGTGCAAAAGAATTATTTGGAAGATCAAATAATTGGAGACAAGAGTGAAGGTGTAAAGACAAGAAGAAAAGTTGTAGTTGACCTGTAAATTTTTTTTTTCTCTCTAAAAGAGAACCGAAATCTATGAAAGAAGCATGTGAAGATGAAAGTTGGATGAGAGCTATTAAAGAGGAATTGTAGTAGCTAGAGAAGAATCAGACATGGGAAATAGTCCCTAGGCCTATGAACAAAAATGTGATTGGATCAAAATGGGTGTTCTGAAATAAACTAAATGAAAATAGAGTAGTAAGAAATAAGGAAAGATTGGTTTGCAAAGGATATTCACAAGTTGAAGGAATAGATTTTGAGGAAACATTTGCTCCTATGGCCAGAATGGAAGCTATCAGAATGTTTTTGGCATTTTCTGCACACTTGGACTTCAAAGTATATCATATGGATGTTAAGTCAGCTTTTATGAATGGTGATTTGGAAGAAGAAGTATACATGGAGCAACCTGAAGGGTTTTAGTTGTCTGTCAAACTAGACATGGTTTGTAAGCTGAAGAAGGTGTTGTATGGATTGAAGAAAGCTCCCAGAGCTTGGTATGCAAGACTCGATAGATATTTGACAAAGCAAGGATTCAACAAAGGTTCTACTGATAGCAACCTCTACTTCAAAACTTGCAAGGTAATAAGATGTTGATTGTAGTAGTTTATGTTGATGATATCATTTTTGGTGGAAATGAAGGCATGTGTAAAAGGTTTTCTGAAGAAATGCAAAAAGAATTTGAGATGTCTACGATTGGTGAATTGAATTTCTTCCTTGGTCTACAAGTGAATCAAACTGACAAAGGGATATTTATTTCACAATCTAAGTATGTAAAATAGTTGTTGAAATTTTTTGGGATGGAGGATTCTAAACTCATTTGTACTCCTATGGTAACCAAATACAAACTAAGCAAAGATGATGAATTGGCTAAGATTGATCTGAGCAAATACAAATCCATGATTGGCAGACTACTGTATCTCACTGCTACTGGACCAGATATTATGCATGTAGTGTGTTTAGTTGCTAGATTCCAAGTAGATCCTAGAGAAGCACATCTTATGGCTATAAAAAGAATATTTAGATATCTTAAAGGCACACCAGATTATGGACTATGGTACCCTAAGAGTAATGGTTTCACCCTAAATGCTTATATAGATGTTGATTTGGCCAAATGCATAGATGACTAGAAGAGTACCAGTGATGGTGCTTTCTTTCTTGGCAGAAGACTTGTTTCATGGCTAAGTAAAAAGAAAGACTCAGTTTCTTTATCCACTACAGAGGTTGAATATATTGTTGCAATGTCCTGTTGTACACAAGTTCTGTGGATGAAGTAAACTCTAAAAGAAATTGGTGTGGTATGTGATGAGCCTATTTCTATCTTTTGTGACAATACAAGTGCAATAAACATTTTGAAGAACCCGATTATGCATTCAAGAATGAAGCACATATATATCAAGTATCATTTTCTAAGAGAAAAAGTGTTGGAGAATGAGGTTAGATTGGAGTATGTAACTACAAAGGAATAGATTGCAAACATATTTACTAAGGCTCTTCCGAAGGATGCTTTCGAACATCTTAGGGAGATATTGGGGTTCATTGGCCCTCCTAACTAGGTGCACATGAAGGTGCATCATGTGCACCAGTCCAATAAATTCACAAATTCTTCAATTACCCTGACTAATTGATGGGTCTACTCTGCAAAGGGAGTAGGAAAGATTTTCATTGCTACAGTATGAGTGTACTCCTAAGGGGGAGTAATCAGAGTTTTTTCTTTTCCATTGATTTCAAAGGGGGAGAAAAGTTTATGTGTTTCCATCAATGAAAAATGGGGACACTGTTGCAAGTATGAGCTTGTCTGGTGGTGTTGTCATTGATGTCAACACTATTTAGTCTATTGCAGATTGTACATGTATGGTTGAGATGTTGTAGATATGTTGGTTTGATGTGTTTCTAAGTGTTTTTCAGAAAATTAATAAAGAAGAGAAGTTAAAGTGTTGGAAGTGTTTAGTGTGTGGTCCGATATGTGCTCCGCATTTCTCCTGTGTTGCTACTATGCTTGTGCGGATCTGAAGGCGTGTTGGTGATGATCTGATGATGATATATTCTGAGTTTTAGTTTCTAGTGAGATAATACGTAGAAGTTGTGTGCATCGGTATATGTGTTCTACCGGCAGTGTCAGTGTTTTATGGACTAGGAGAAATACGTTTAATCCGCATTCCTTCACTATTTTGTTTTAGATTGTGTGGATCTCATAGATATCCTGTGAAGGTCTTTCCTATGCTCTGGCAAAGAGGTTTGGAGTTTGGTGATCTAGAAATCATGTTTCAATATTTTTGTGTGTCTGGATAGCCCGGATTGGCTTGTGAAGGGAGTTCAGTGTTTGAAGCTTGTTGTTTTTGTTGCAGATGTATCTAGAAGATTCTAAGATGTATTCTCGTGCATAATGAAGCGTGTTGTGGTGTATGTGTATCATCTTCTTGTTGGGAAGTGTGTGCATCATTGATAATTTATGTTTTCATTAGGTTTGGCTGACCTAGTGTTTACATTTCATTCAAAGAATAAGATTTAATTTAGGAAGCGAGTAGAAGATTCAAGAATATTATTTTATGTTTTTATTGGTCCACTCTTATTCCTTTCCACCGCGGGAATTTAGTGTTGCCAGCCTAATTTGAAATTATGAAATGATGTATTATGGCCAACCATGGTAAATGTTTCTAAGGTTGAGAACGGTATAAAATCAAGGCGAGTTGTGAAGAATTGTATGACAGTGTGATGCAAAGTGATGAAAGTGAGCCACAAATCATAAGAGCAAAAGTCTATGTGAGTGAGTTGTGACAGCAGTTTTTTAGTGTGTTCAAGGCAGTGAATTGAAGGTTTTTGTAATCCTGCAAATATGTTTTAATTGTAGTGGTGGATCTTTTATTCTCTTTTGTATCTGTAGGCAGTGAGCCTCCCTATTGGACAATGAGTCCTTTGTAGGTAGTGAGCCTTTGTACTTGGGCAGTGAGTCTTTGTATTCAATTTATAATCTTTATATTGTGAGTTAACCCTCACCATGGTTTTTCCCTTATTGGGTTTTCCACATAAAGATCTAGTGTTCATTGTGTTGATTTACTTTTTTTTATTTGTGTTTCATGCTCATATTTAATGACAAAATAATGTGGTTGAAGATTTGATAAGTGATAAAGTTTTAGGTTTGAATTTGTGTGACAACTGATTCACCCCGCCTCTCAGTTGTCCTGTGCCTGTTTACCAAAGACTATCCTCCTCATCTATTGATAGTGCCTACTTTGAATCAAAGATGACATACGTAATTTTTATTATCATTTCAGCATTGCAAATTTCAAAACATTTGGTTAACTATACTTGAACCAAATTTGGCCCACTTTTCTTAGTGTGTCCTTTTCCAAGGCCTCCCTTTTAGTGGCATGTCAACCCAATTTAAAATTTTAGATTCTTGATGCCCTTTCTATAGCCATCAAGATACTCCCTAGCATATTTTTTGGTTTTGTCCTAGAGCTCAAAATGCTTGGACCTAAGTTCATGATTTCTAGGGCAAGTTAGATGACCAAGATCCTACTCCTACTCTTACTCTCGTCACTTAGTGCCTAATGTTTATTGTTGTTATGTTTTATGTTTTTCTGTTCCAAGCTATCACCTTATATGGACTTTATAGGTGTGACTATTCACACCCACCTTTCTTTTGTGAATACATGTGACACTATTTAATAAATGGTAATATATGTACACTATTCATTAAATAAAAAGATATCACATAAACACAAAAATTCTAAAATTAATGAAAAAAAATATTTGACCCTTTCAACTACTCTTAAATTAAAACTTACAAAATTTTATCTATAAAATTTGTGTTTTAAGATGAAAACTTTGTTTGAATTCTATACATGTATTTATTTAATTCAATGAAACCTTCTTTTTAAAATATGAACTCACTATTCTTTAAACATATAGTCAAAGATAAATTTTGACCAATAAAATAAAAATTAATTATTTATTTTTTAGCCTAAGATACTCAATAGATTGATTGGTAGAAAGGCTTGGGACTTAGGTTTCAAGCTGATTTAGATTGGTGTTCCTAGTACCACATCACCCTAAATCAAGGAAGTAAGTGCTTCAAACGATATTGAGACATCTCATGAACCATCTGACCAACACTACTGTGACTCACCTAACTCAAATGAATATGATTGGGATTCATTATCCGCCATCTCTTCCATGAGCCTTGACAAGCTATTTGGATAACTTGACTTAATATTTGAATCCTCACCAAATCTATTGAATTTTTTTCCACCGAAAGTACTGACAAAAGAGGAATGGTTTAAAAATTACTATTGGGAATCACTTGATCCTACCTCTTGGCAACTTGATACCTCTAACAAAACCTTGGCACTGGGCCCACCTCTCAATCCATCTAGAACTAAACCAAAGAGCAAAAAGGGCTTAGTACAAGCCTTTTGCGACCATATGAACAAATCAGTCCTTACCTTAACTCTGTTAAACTTTGATAACTCTGATGATGAAATGCCCTTAGTTTATCCCCAACTCATTGATTAGGACCAACAAGACACACCCATCTTAGACATTTTTGAGAATGACGAAGCAATTGTTGAGTTCCTAGCACTAAGAGAATGCATACCTCGTGGTGATCACAAGGCTGGTTTTACCATTGAATTAGACAAAAAATCATATTTTGGGGAACTTTTTCAACCCTCCAGTCGCAAAAATGAGAAAAATAATAAAAAAGATAAAAAAGACGAGTCTCTAGGTGAAAACCGAAAGGCACCTCTAAACGATGAAAAAGTTAAAATAAAGGACGCATCCGAAGGCGAAAAACTCTCTGAGGCACCTAAGGATGGAGGTTTGAACATTCTCCCATTTGCACAAGAAAATTCACCCATGCTTGTTGAAGAATCAGTAGAAGTCAACATAGGCACATAAGAGAATCCTCGACTAGTCCATTTTGCAATGTCATTGACAAAAGAAGAGTAGCTAGAATTCCACAACTTCTTCACATAGACAGATAAATTTTTCCTTGTCATATGCAGACATGCCTGGGCTGGATCCTGAACTTGTTCTACATCACTTTCCCTTACAACCAGGTGTAAAACTAGTGAAACAAAAATTGAGGAAAATGCACCCACAGATTGCTTTACTAGTCAAGGCAGAACTCAAGAAATTGTTAGAGTTGGTTTCATTAGATCAATCGACTACTCTGATTAGTTTTAGATACTGTACCTAGTCACTGCTTGATAGGGGCATGCTAAAAGCGTCTACGATTCCAAAGATATCCCAACAAGGCTTGTCCTGGGATGACTTCCTTTGCCTAACATAGACATGATGAGTAGAAATGACAGGGTATGAGATGTTGTCCCTTATGGATAGTTTTCAGAGATATAAGCCAGTCGGGGAGGTACTGCAGCGAGAATAACCTAAAACAACCTTCCACATGTCCTTGAGGGAGCATTGTTGGAATGTTATGCCCTTTGGACTCAAGAATCTTGGGGTTGTATCGGCATGCCATGACTACTGTACATGACCTTGTGTACACTCTTATGGAGATTATGTAGGTAGTGACACCTATAGTTAAAATCAAGACAAGGGAAGAACATTTACAGGTTTTAGACAAGATATTTTAGAGGCTAGAGAAGTATAAAGTGAGACTTAATCCAAAGAAATGTGTGTTTGGAGTCAAGTCAAGAAAGCTGTTAGGTTATATCATCTCTAGACGAGGCATTGAACTAGATCCTGCTAAGGTGAAAGAAATCATGGACATGCATCCACCTACTAATATTAGTTAGCTAGGACATTAGAGGGGAGGTGCAATCCATCCAGAAAGATTTATAGATGCGATTGTGAGATAAGACACATCCTTTTCAGCATGGCTTTAAGAAATTGGTACCCTTGCATGGGCAATGATTGGTCGCGAAGAGGCTTTTCAATGGTGAAGACTATCACTCACCGCAATCTTCTTCCACTGTTGAAGGACAACCACTGATTCTTTATATTTTAGCAACCCATTCATCACTCGGATCATTGCTTGCATAGAATGAAGATGAAGGTCATGAAAGGAAAGTCTACTATATCAGTCGGACTTTGGTAGGTTATGAGCTCAACTATAGTACCATTGAATGTGCCTGTCTTGTAGTAGTATTTGCTACTCAAAAACTAAGGCACTATATGCTAAGCCATCAAATAATGTTGATTTCCAAAATAGATCCTCTGAAATATCTTCTAAGAAAAGCAACATTAACAAAACAACTATCCAAATGGGTTATGATACTTAGTGAGTATGATATCCAATATGTAGAAAGAAAGGCTATTAAAGGACAAGTCATTTCTTATCAGTTAGCCGACACACCACTACAAGCAGATCACCCATTAGTTGCAGATTTTCTTGATGAGTTTATATTCACAATTGACACAAACACATGGAAACTGTACTTTGATGGCTCACATACAAATCATGGCTCAGGGGCTGGTATACTCTTTCTCACACCACAGGGTGATTCCATCCCTAAGTCATTCAATATTGTGTTTCCATGTACTAACAACATAGCAGAGTATGAAGCTCTAGTGATAGGGTTACGCATGGCAGTCAAGTGGAAAATTAAGAACTTATAGGTATATGGTGATTCTCAACTAGTAATTAGATAGGTAAATGGGGATTATGAGACTAAGGATGAGAAGCTTGCTCCATAAAAATGCATGGCCGATAGATTTAAGGAGTACTTTGACAAGGTTTAATTTCATCAGATACCTTGTGTTCTAAATAGGGCAGAAGACGCTATGGCTACTATTGCATCACTTCTAGACATTCCTAGCAATGTGCCTAAGTTTGAGTTCTTGGTCGAACAAATTTTGGTCCCAGCCTACGATATCCCAAATTCTGAAATGGTATGTGACATTGTTGGTCCTGATTCCCCATGGTACAAAGAAATCTATGACTACCTTCATGCTGAAATCATACCCCTTGGCCTTTCAAATAATCAACATAGGACATTCCTCTGTAAGTCAGCCAAATACACCATTATCGGAGACACCCTATATAGACACGCCTTAGATAATACCTTACTGAGATTTCTTGATTCCAATGAAGCACAAGCAACCTTGTGTGGGGTGCATGAGGGTATATGTGGTTCCCATTCTAGCAGTCCTACCTTAGCTAAAAAGATTATGAGACTAGGTTATTATTGGCCTAATATGGAAAAGGACTCATATGTCTTTGTAAAGAAATGTCGCCAATGCCAAGCTCATGGAGACTTGATACATGCACCAGCACAAGAGCTCCGTCCTATAACGTCACCATGGCCCTTCGCCCAATGGGGACTCAACCTCATAGGTAAGATCCATCCTACATCATCCAATGGCTACAAGTTCATCATCACTACCACTGAGTATTTTACGAAGTGGATTGAGGCTATTCCCATGACATACATTACTGACACACAAATATCTAAGTTTATTCTGAACTATATCATTTGTCAGTATGGTGTCCCTTAGTCCATAATCACAGATAATGGCCGCCCATTTAAGAATCAAGAAGTTTGCCATCTTTGTGATGAATTTCATATTCAGCATCACTTTTCCACTCCATACTACCCACAAGGTAATGGCCAAGCAGAGGAATCTAACAAAACTATCATTAGAATCCTTAAATAGACTGTCAATGATGTTGGCCACAATTGGCATTTATAGCTTAATCCCGCCTTATGGGCTTATCACACAAGCATCCGTACTCCCACTAGCGCCACTCCATATTCACTAGTATTTGGTTCTGAAGCCATTCTTCCTATTGAGGTCAAGATTCCTTCCCTGAGGGTATCTTTGAAAGGGAACATTGATGATGAAGAGTACCGGCTATCAAGACTACATGAGCTAGAATTCCTAGATGAGTGAAGATAGAAGGAACTTGACCATCTCCAAGAATATCAGAATTTCCTTCGTCATAGCTATAATAGGAAGGTATTGAACATAAACTTTGACATTAGTGACCTAGTTTTAATGGAGAACCCAAAGAATCAAGCAGAAAGAGAGAAACTAGGAAAGTTTGAACCTAACTAGTTAGGACCATATTTTATTACAGAAGCTTTTGGATCAAGAGCGTATCAACTCTCTACTCCTGAAGGGGAACCATTGTCCTCGCCAATCAATAGTCTTCATCTGAAGAAGTTCTACTCATAGCTTCTGAGAGCCTTGTCTTAATTAGCAAAAATACAAAAAAATAAAAAAAATAGAAAAAATAGTTACCTAGGTGAAAACCTAGCAAACAAGCCTCCTGGTAACACCAAAAAAATTAGAAAATCCAGAAAATAGTAAAGAGAAATGAGTCATCCAATAGTGAAAACCACTTCGGTGGCGTGTTGGATAAGTACCATGGTGAAAACCTGGCAAACAGGCACCATGTGTAGTTCACTCTGCTCCTTTGTCTACTATCATTCTAATCTAACATCCCTGTACATACTACCTATCCCTATACATATCACTTATCTTTCCTATCCATCGATTGTAAATATCATTTGTAATAAGTGGTAGTCTTTCCCATAACTTGGAATGATTGACATTGAGTGCATTTCATATCCCCCATTTTATCCCATCCATAATCAATTGGTCTTATACTCGACTAGGGAAAAACACTTGACGTGTGTCATATTGGTTCTAACATTGGCTGTGTTGAAGATGTAAAACCATAGAAAAATCCAAAAAAAATATAAAATGTCCTACAAAAACACAAAAACATCAGAAAACTTCAAAAAGACAAAGAAATTAAAACATGTCAAAAATCCAAAAAAATAGAGTTGGAGTCAGTTGCACTTGTCATTCTTTGTTGTTAGTCAAACAATGTTGCCTATGCGACTGGATGTAGGCAAGGCCATCTATCGATGTGCCCCTGAGGCATTAGGTCAGTCCATTTAGGTTTGTCTGTATAAAATCATGACTCAATCCATATGTCTATATGACAAGGTCATTGGTCGTGTCGAGCTACAAGGTCTCTGCGTGTATAATGTAGGCAAGGCCATCAAGCGATGAGCCCCCGAGGCCGCATTAGGTCAGTCCATTAAGGTTCTTCATATGCACTACCACACACATTTGTTATCTTCATACAAATCAAGCTTATTCTAGTCATTCTTGTCATTCAAAGTCAAGTTGAACTACGACGTCTCTGCGTGTATAACGTAGGCAAGGCCATCAAGTGATGAGCCCCTGAGGCCGCACTAGGTCCATCCTTTAGGGTTCGTCATCACACATAGTCAATTGTCAACACGTCATATCAAGTCATGCATTAATCTGGTGAACAAGTCAGCAATGTCTCTAAGTCAAATCAAACAAATTGCCAAGGCAACAACCAAAACAGATCAATTTATGTTTGCTATAAGATGTGTCCTTCCTAGAAACAAACATTATCAAAACAATCAACCTATGTCTTATTCAGGATGAATCCTTCCTAAATACTGATATCAGAAAAATGATCTATGTCTTATACAAGATGAGTCCTTCCTATATGTCGACATTGTCAAATAGTCAACATATCCTTACATAGGTTTGTTGCCCAATTTTCACCTATGGGCTCAACTAGGCAGGATAGGTTATGCATCTGGTGCCATTTCACAAAAAGATCATTCGAAAAGGATCACTCAACCAGTTTGGAATAATGCATTATTTCAATATACGTCTGCGTTTCCTATCGGCAAGACCTCAGGGATGTCATAGCGATTGGAATTCACATGCAAGTACCTATCGGCAAGACATTAATCATTGTCCCAGCGACTAAGAGTTTCTCCATTGGCATGAAGATTTCCTTCGGTGAAAGGTCTTAGTGAGATCTTTATGTCTCGTTGACCAGTAGCAGGGGGATACACATATCGACAGGAGACTTTTCTTCAGGGAGAAGTCTCGGCGTATTCTTCATGTCTCATCGACTAGCGCAGATTGAGCAAACACTTCGTCAAGAGTTGTGTCTTTAGTGTAGGGTCTTGCTGACAGGTTGGTGTCTTCTCGAAATGAAGTAAGATCGCCAAAAGATGATGCCTTCGGCATAGTGTCTTGCCGAATACAGAAGGTCTTCCCAACATATATGACATCGACGTAACTTCCAACCATCGGAGTAATATCTTGCCGACACGGTGTGGTCTTAGCGACGAAAGCGTGTATCGGTATGACTAATGGAGCTCGCCATGGAGTCTCACCGACACACGGGTGTCTCACTGAAAGACATGTAGAGCTCAGTAG
>VDFB02245707.1:36547-52717 GCA_007258455.2 Sequoia sempervirens | reverse complement strand
TTCTTTTTTTCTACCTTGGCCTGCTTCAATCCAAGATATGGATCCCCGCTATACCCACTAGAGGTATACATCCCCGAGCATGAGCCACTGGTGGAGCTTCCAAAAAAATTGTAATTTCTAAAGATCCCATGGACTTTTTCTGCACACTAAACCCTTATCCCCATGGTTTGGATAGGATTTTGTCTCTGAAAACCCTCGGTCCTTCTATTTTCACATTAAGTTTCCTTGTTGGTTTTCTATTCTCTAAGTCACCACTTGAGCCATCGTATGCGTCCATCCACCGACCCCTTTGGTTTAGAGTGTCGATTGCCCAGTTGGTCGTCGATTTTGATATTTTCCTAAAGTCGGGCTCTATTATTTTCCCATGTGACTTAGGCTTAAGTCATTCATCCATGAGGATCAAATTTTCATCAGCCTAAAAATGGCTCTATATTTGATGCTAACCTTGCTATGTGTGCAGGTTTAGAGATTCGAGATCATGGGAAATGATCCTGGCCTTACCTTGCCAACTCGTGAATGTTAAATACTAACCGGTTATGCAGTGTGAGGACAATGAGATGAGGATGTGTGTCCTTATATGAACGTGGGGCCAAATCTCCACTATCTAGCTCACTTCCCATGGTTCTAAACTAACGGTAATGATCAAGTACATGAATCAATCTCCATCGTTCCTCACTGGCTTGCAAGGAAGAAGTGAATTTACTTGTTAAAGGTTGCGAGGGCAGCAAAATACCGAAACGTGGATTAATCCACAAGTTTGTGGGATGGATGAAATATGCCAATAGGTGAGTTTTCATTTGATTTGGATAAATGCTATTGGCTAGAGACAAATGAATGGAGCACCATTGGAATTTAAGCCTAGTCAACTCAATATGAGTTGTTTGATCTACCATCTCATTAAGGGATCAACGACTAACATTTAAAATCTATAAACATGCACGTGATAGTCCTTTGGTTTTTCAGCCAATGAACATTAATGGTAAGCTCTCTGTAAGAGTGATCAAATTGATCTTCGTGAGTGTGGAGACTTAATTGCTGGTAATCATGGAGCATGATATGTAGATTTCCATGCATTTGGAAATTAAACAATGAAAGGGTGAACACCAACAAATTATGCCTAGTTCGTGCATGTGAACATTGTTGGTTGCTATCGTCACATTGTTCAATAAATACAAGATGAGAATTGTTATTTTTTCCATCGCAATTAGTTGTCGAGTCTTCTAAGTTTGTGCGGAAAGTTGAGATTATAAATGCAAGTTCTTTGAGTTGCAGGTTGAGTAAGTCTGGCGCTTCATTTGTTCCAGTGTGGAGGTTCCTTCGACTCAATTTGTAGAAGTCTATTGGTGAAGACCCAGAGAACACACATGATAGTCATAAGAATATCCATGGCGAGGAGTCTGTACCTATTATTACTAGGAATAGTGACTGGTTGAAAGGCCAAGTTATGAATTCAGAGGTGGTTGGATCAAAAGGAAAGGAAGTTGTTGGGCCTTCAAGCATAATTCAAAGGAAAATTCGATACGGTTGAGGTTCTTATGGAAGGTAGAATTCTCCAATTTCTATCTTTGATAGCTCAATTGATAGTGAGACTGAAATGGATTCAGGATATCAGCAATATCTCGCAATTCTGAACCAACTAGCTCCATCAAAGGAAGTGGTGCTCACAGTTCCTCCCATTTCCATGAAGACTCCAAGTGGACATAAGTACTCAATGACTGGCAAGGATAAGAACAAGGATGAAGTGGTGGTCTCTCCTCCTCTTGCTGCAAGAACACGAAGCATGCATGTGTACCGTGGCTCCAGTGTTGGTTCTATGTAATGAAATTTCCCTCAGGGTTGTGGAATTTTGTTACGAAGATGAAATTACATGTGGGTTGTTCTTATTTTTTGGCATTGGGAAGTCTTGTGCTGAATGTGGACAACTGAAATTGGTTTTTGTGGTGTTTGTGGTAACCATAGACATGGGTTGATGGATTATGTTGATAGTAAGGGCTACTTTTGGTAGTACTAGCATGTTTTGATGGCTAAACATTTTGCGTCACATTTTTGATAAATGATTGCAAATTCTATTATGGGGAATTTTGGAATGAAATGCAAATTATATCGAAATGACATATCTATGTTGTAATTGCATTTCAAGCCTGAAGTTTGTTTGCTCCATTGTGTTATAAAAGGGAATTCAGGGCTCATTTGTAGGGGTTCTAGTTTTTTGAATCTTTAGGTCCAATATACGTAAAGGGTAGAAATTAGAAAGAATACCAACATATAGAATAGTAGAATTATCTTGGATCTCAAGCTATGGATATGTAAATCTTAAATAGTCTTATAGAAATTATTGATATAAAAAAAAATTCATGCATAAGGCATATACTCTCTATAAATCATCTCACAAATTTTGAATGAAATATCAAGCATATTTTGTTCATCTTCAAATAATTTTTTTGAATGTGTGCTCTTATTTTTTTCTTTGGTTCAAGGAATCAATTAAATGCTTAAGTGAGACCATGAATTTGTGAGAATTTATAAGGATTTGGTGAGAAGTTTTGTCTTAGATACAGTGAATTTTCATAATGCAAATCCTTATGAGAATAGTCCATAATTATTAGATTTAAAAAATTTCTATATCATTGATTGTAAGACGTGTGACTCCATTGCCCATTGGATGAAGAAACTACTCTATTTTCCATGGTATTTGTCATTTGAATAGTAATAATAGTATACCAGATTGTGGATTCAAGGTTAGAACACAAATATTTTAAAATTTACCTATCATGAGGCATGTGTGTGATGTACTTCCGTGTTCCTGGTAAATTGATAGTTATTTGCTCAAAGAATAGCCAACCTTTGAATGAATTATGTTGTTTACCCCTCATAGGAACCCATATGTGACTTGATGTGTCATTCATTGTGATAGTTAGGTGAAATATTGTTAGGAACACCCTCCTAGGTCCCATAGAGCCTAAAGTGTAGAATATTTCAGTCTTTGACTGAATCTTGTTAGTTGGTCATTCATTTTAAGGGTCTTGAGTATAGGAGGTGGCTACTCTTTAGAGATTCCTTAGGTGTATTGGAAGAACACCAACAAACATGATGTTATCTTCACTCTTGAGTTGAATTTGAGCCTCTGTCTTCTTCATTCTTCTTATTTCTTCAATCTTCATTCTCAATTAGTTTAACTTCTTCTTCATGCTCCAATTTCCTTTGCAATGCTTGTTACTCTATCTTTGTTGATTGTGAATGCATATTATTTCTCAACAACCAACACTGCCTTGCCCTATTTTGGTTGTAATATGTTCTAAAAACCTTGAATATGTATCATTTTGACTATATTTTCTACTCTATCCTAGAGATGACTTCTCACTAAAGAAGATAATAGAAAGTAAGTCCCCCAAAAGAGAAAATCCAATAGTGAGCACAAACTTTAAAACTGACAACCAAAAGGCCAACGCCAAACTACACTTTGCCATTTTTTTGCGGGAAGAGAGCCTCCATTGTCCACTGAGAGCCCTCCTCAACTGCTTCCTTTCCTTCAATGCAAAGTTTTTTAGCCTCATATCTCCTTCCTTTTTTCCACTTTGTTTCACCATAGTTGGGTTTCGATTTCTTATACTTAGTCTGATAGATTCAAAATTTTGAAGGAGGAGCCACCATAAAGTCATAAAAAAATAGTGTTTGGATCACCATATCCTCCATGAATGGGAAAGTGTCCTCTGACTCAAATTTGTCCTCATTGATCCCAACAACCCAACTTAGTCCCTAATACGAGTAGGAGGATCAACACGCTCTGAAGGCCACCCTGGGAGAGGCCCTGATGAAGACATCGAACAAGTCACAAAACTAGAGTGGGGTTCAAAAAACTTGCCATGATTGTGCTATATAAAATCCACATCGGGAGAGCCAGGTTTTCTAATCCACTTCTTGAGACTGAAGCATCTGGTTCCTAGAGAACTTGGAGTAGTGTAGGACCCAATCTTGTGCCCCATCTTGTTGCAGTGGAAGCATCTAAATGGGAGACCTTCAAATTTTAGGAATTGCAGCCATGTGCCAAATGAAGAGTGAATCTAAATTGATCCAAGAAGGGGTTTGGAAAAACCCACAAGGGCACAAACCCTTGTATATATGCGCAAATCCCTCTCCTCCAAATTTTTCTTTACAAAGGACCCAATCTAATTAATTATCTATTCAATGAGAGAAGGAGTCATCATCACCATAGGAAGATTATATAACCTGATCCAAATTGGGACCTCTGTGATAATAGTCATGGAAGGATCGAAGAAAGGATTCCATGGAGTGAGGAACATATCGTATTTCTCAAAGAACCAGGGACCATTTTACAACACAAAGTTATAATCATCAATTGAAGAAAAGGTAATAAAAAAGAGGCTGAAATCCAATATGTGAACTATGAGAGGAGACAAGTTACCCTAGATGATGAGATCCCAAGCTTGAACATCATATCAAGGGATTGCCTCTTCCTCAACAATTTGATGATGAGAGAATAGCTACCAATATTCACGGAAATAGAATAATGCAATTGTTTGAAATGTGGAAATCCGTAGGTTCTTTCGCTATGGAAATCTCCATATACCTGATAGAGAGACCAAAATTACTGCTATCATTCAAGGATCCTCCAAGCTAGACCCAAGTCGATTAGGTGGCTTGGGAGGAGGAAAATTAGGGAACAATTCCTGAATCTACTCCAAACAAAAATTAGTACACTCATGGAACAGATTCACACTATTTTTGCAAGCCTTTAGTGAAATGGGATCAACAAATCCAGCCACACACATAGGTTGGGAGGAGTCACCCACTGGAACAGGGGGAGGAGGTGCAGGAAAGGGAGGAGAGTCCAAAACCTTGTCCCTGCAAGAACTAAAATGGAGCTGGTATCATCACCACCCCTCACCACCTGCCTTAGCTTGGGAAGAGTTGCGACCAAAGCCCCTTTTGAGTGCCTCTTTTCCAAGCTTCTTGCCTACACTAAAAGCATCGCCTGTCATCGTGACCTTGGCATTCACCTCACCTACTCCATTGAATATTTTTTGTTCTATCGCCTTCACACATCGTCACTTTATTAACACAATAAGAATTATTTTTATTACTTATTGGTAAATAATTATTTTACTTGTATTTTATCATAATATTATTTTTACATGACAATAGTCTTTTTTAAAATCTTAGAATCTATTGTAATATTTTATTACAAATTAACTCATTATATCTTATTATTATTGTAGACACCTAATTCTGACTAAATGATTAAATTAACAATCATTTTCACTTCATCCTGATAATTGAATAATTTCATATTATTTGATTAAATTCATATTATCTATTCCTTTATATTAATTAATTAATTAATTAATTATTAATTATTCCCCTATTCATCTATATTAATTAAATAATTAATATTATTTGATTAATTAACTAATTAATCTTCTATTCTAAAGTTTAATTAAATAATTCATTATTATTCAATTAATTATCCATTTCTCACTTCCTAAATTAAATAATTATTTTAATTAATTAATTAAGTAATTTCTCTCAACATTATCCTATTTCAAAAATAATTAAAATCATTTATTTTATTTATTAAATCACACCTTGCACATGTAAATAATAATAAATTTATTTAATTATTAAATACTCATGAAAAATTCAACTTCACTCTCACTCACTTTGAGTCTTCTAAGCAATCAATTTAGTCATGTTACCAATTTTACACAACTCAAATTGACATTGCTGAAACAACTATGTTCATTTTAACGTGAAAAGTTTTCAACAAAATTTGCATTGCTTAGTTATTATTATCAAAGAAAAGAGTTTAGTTGTTTTTTATGTGCAGTGTGCTTAAAAAAAAAAGAAAAATCTAGTTGACATTCATTCAATGCATTAAAAAAGAAAAATCTGGTACTAGAAACTGTTGTCACCTAGATTTTGTACCCTGTTGAATGTAAAACTCAACAATCCAGTGCAACAAGGGAAGACCTCATAAGGTGTGGGTCACTTGCAGAATGAGGTCAACCTTCGAAGAAGGCCGACTTCCTTTGGTGTCACCTAACTACTGCTCTTGTAAGGAAAAGGGAGAAAGAGAAAACACTAAAACTAATGTAAACACTATCTCTATGGTGATACACCGAATTTAATAAGACACATAACACAGTTTACGCACACAGTTTCAGTCAATGAAAAAAGCTTAGTTATACACAACTCAATCACATATGTTTTCTGCATAAACATTTCATGGAAAGGTTCATATGGCTATACTCCTAGAAGGAAGGAATAACTTCACAACTAGAGGATACTGCATTACAACACTTCTCACAACTTGTAAAAATACATATTGCTCTATAGAAAGGTGCTGAAATAAGACATAACAACTAGGAATCATTCAATTTCACAAGTAGTTTCATCAATTATACAAATGCACACAATTTAATAGAGAGATTGACAAGGTAAAGTTCCTATACTCATTGATTTCAATGGTGAACACAGATATACACGTCCATCATAAGCTACAAAACATAGCCTCTCTTCTGCAAAGAACTCTACAAGTTACAGAAAGCAGAAAAGTACCAAGTCTGAACTAACTACAAAAATGCCAAAATTCCATATATACAAAAGAGTGTCAGCCCCCCTAGGGCTTACAAAATATCAGACTTCAGAAAAATATGCCCTAGATCTTTTCGAATGAATTTAATGTTGTATCCCCGTGTCCATGTTGTCTATGTCGGTGAAGAGTCACTCCCGAGAGAAGCCTTCAGATCTTTTGCAGCTACCGCATTCACTTCTGGTCCTCATGTCCATCCTCAAACCTGTTAAGCTGCTTTGAATGCTTTAGAGCTCAGAGCCGATACACATCGCCTTCACCTTGTTGATCTTCTTGGCACTGGTCAGGCTTCCAACGATTCGCCTATAGCTCCCTCTGATTGGTCGAACAGATGCCACATAGATTCTTTGGGCGGTCAAAAGTTCTCTCTGTAGAATCGCATGTCGGTGAGACACTGATTGTGTCTCCCTGATGCAACTATACCTTCTTGCAACTATCGACATAACGCATGACGATCGGTAAGACCACATAGCGAGTTACAAAATTCACATCGATATCACTATCTCATTGCCTAGTCATCTGCATTTGGCAAGAGCTCCTTGATGTTACCCCGAATGAATTATGCTCTACCTGAGCTCAACATTTCTTTTGGTGAGACACTATCAAGTCAGGAAGACCTTTTGTCGACGACAATATCCTTATAACGCTGTGCTCCTTCGTCGGTGAGACATCCATGTGTCGGTGAGATCTCTTGCCGAATTGATCTTGTCTTGGCGAGGGCCCATCCTCCTATGCTCAATGGTCGGTGAGACTCATCGGGTCGAGGAGACTTTTCCTTGAACTCTAAATATTACACCGAAAGCACCCTTTGTCAGTAGGACCTCTTGCTACCGGTAAGACCTTTTGTCAATGACGCATCACCTTGCTGAGCCCAATTTCCCTGTCAGGGAGACCTCGCTATATTGGCAAGATCTTTTGCCAAAGGCACCCCTCTCTGAGACCTCATAATGATGTTACAATTTTCTCCCTGATGATGGTTTGATGAACAACTTTCGGTGTGACTTTCGTTGGTCAGCAAGACCTCATGTCGATATGGATCCCTCTCAACGAGACCCTTTGTTGTCGTTGAGACTTCCTGTCGAAGGAAAAGCACACATCGAGACCCCTTTTTGTCACCGATACCAAGGCCTATCTATCAGACCTCACGCCGGGCTCCACTAGTCACACCAAAGGTTTACGCCATTGGTGGGACCATAACTTGTCGATAAGACATTACAACGAAGCCACCATATTACACCGACGACATTCATTACATCGAGCCCCCTTTTGTTTTGGCGAGACCACATGCAGTCGGTGAGACCTTGTGCCGAAGGCACCCTGCTTTGGCGAAGGCTCATTTTAGTCGGGAAGACTCTCCTTTATTGCCAAGACATCTCATCAAACTCAACTCTTGCACCGAGAGCCCTTAGAGTTGGGGAGACCTCTGTCTTCGACAAGACCCTTTAGTGAAGCTCACTTCCTTTGCCGATGCCCCCTTTTTTTCAGCGAGACCTCACCCCATCGGTAAGACCTCCCAACGAAACCCCACACATAAGCCGAAGGCATCCTGCTTCGGTGAGACTTTACTAGATTGGCAAGACATCTGGATGACGACAGCTGCTTTGCCGAGACCTCCATACGCTTCAGTGAGACCTCACCTCATCGGCAATACGTTACACCGAAGCCTCCTAGTTGTAGCTAAACCTCACCCAATGACGTCCCTTTCGCTAAGACTCTCATAAGTCACCAAGACATCTCCTCGAACGACTCTATTTCCATAAGCGCAAATTTCTTCCTTTCGGAAAGACCGCTACCTATTGGCTAGACCTCATGGCGATGATGCCTCCATTCAGCGAGGCCCCTTCTTTGTTGGCAAGACATCTGGAAGGTCTTAGCGACTCTCTTCTTAGAGGATTTTCATGCTGAACTCTATAAAGGTAGGCTCTCCAACTGAGTTTCCCATGACCTAGAATCAGATGTATGATTTAACCCCTAATGCAAATGTCCCATCTGGCCCTTTTGGACACCTGAAACACTATTTGTCCAGCCTGATTGAGCCCACAGGTGAAAATTGGGCAACAATTACATGAGATAAAATTAAAATATTGCTTCCATCGAGTTTGCAAATTTTCATTCACCTTACAATGTTTCATTCATTTTTTAAATGAAGTATACACATAATGATACAAATTTGCTACATTCATATTCATTGAATAGAAAAGGATAATCCAAATTCCCACACAAGCTGTGGGAGTAACTAAACCAATACATCAACGTGACACAAGGAATGTATCATACAACTGAAGATACAAAGGTAGAAAATCATATAAAAATTTAAGCATAGCCATCATTGCCTGAATTTTATTCAAGTTTGTCTTTGTTGTTGCTTTTCCTTGCTCCCAGCCTCCAAGTGAACCTCCAGATGATTAAGAAAGGGTTTGTTAGAGCTTTGGTTATGATTTTCCCAACATGCTCCATCAACAGAAATATAATACATTGCTTATGCCACATTGAGTTAGGTTCAACAAATTTCAAGAGTATGCAAGAAAAATCTCAAGTAATCATTAGAAGCATTGAACTTCACTATTTTATCTAACTAGTTTGCTCATTGTGCAGGTATAGGCTCATCATTTCATGTTTCATCTTATTTGGCATTACAATATGTAGAGAAAAATCATCTCCCACGAGGGTTGAGCCCAACATGCTGCCCTCTTAGGTCTTGAGAGGGATTAAGATGATTTTCATCAATAAAGTTCTCATTAGATAGCTTTTTGGAGCCATTGATGTTGATAAGGCAACATTTCATAAACTTAATGCAGTCCATGGGAGCAAGGAATCACAATCATCATGATTTATCTTACAATGTACCTTTAAGATGCCACTAGGTTTCCAAATCAAGGACATCAACTAACAAGTGAAGATTCTTGAGATAATAATATTACAATGCACAAAGAGAGATATTGGTAGCAATGACAATCATGTAAGGCCTTCAAATTTGGAATTTGAATATAAAGAAAGAGCAGTCATGAGCATGTTGATAGAAAGAAAATCACAGTAATAAGTATCAAACTTGATAATCCTTATCCCAATGAACAGTTAAAGCCTCAGAGCAAACACAATGAAAATATTGATATACATAATGAAAATAAGTTTTAGCATGCAAAAGCATGAGATACAAGGTAAATTCTAGTCATAGAGGCCCAAAATAACAAAGCATGCATTATAAAGGATGGAACATTGTTAGAGGATACAAAGAGAATTCATTATGATAGCCAGGTGGCTGTTGTAATGACAGTCCAAGGAAGAAATGCAGGAGTAAAGCAACTAGAACTTAATGATAGATCAATCTTGATACAAGCAATGTCAGTCATGAAGTTTGAGCAAGTTCAAAACCTCATATCCTTAAAAGAGCACATAAAATTCAATGTAGGTTGAGTATTATAAACTTCAAGGAGGAACAATCACATGTTTAGTAAGGTACTAACTTGAAGTGATGCCAAAGACATCATAAGGGTGGCAGTTTCACAGAGTGGAGGTCTATAGAAGCAAAATCAAGGAGGATCATATTTCCTACACTACTAATGGTTTCAAAGCATTTCAGGTTGTCAATGACACTAGTATTGTGTTGCAATTAGAGACTGTTAGCTTTGACAGTACTGTGAGTATAAAAACAAGGCAGTCAACTAGTGAATTCGATCAAATGAATGATTTTGAAACCTCAAGTAAGGAAACCATGTTGTGCTTATAAAGAGAGCTTATCCACAATGATAAAATACCAGGGGGATTTGAAGACAATCAGCCATGACATAACAGAGGTCATGGGATTGCTTTTTGTAACAACACAGAATATTGTGAAGAAGCAAACCTATATATTTTTGTCAAGATCGAATACAGAGGTTAATATTTTCAAACAAAAGAAGCAATTTTTCTGTACATTCAAGAAATAGAGAGGATTGTGAACGTCGTGGCTATGGATTATAAAGGAGCTACAAAAAACATGAAAATACATTGTATGTTTTTTAGCATGTACAATTTTTGGAAACACCCAAAAGCCCTAAGTCTGCGACCTTTAATGGGAGGAGTTTCTTTATTTTTTCGGTGTGAGCAACATTATTTTCTTTTGGTGTCACATATAGAAATAAAGGCAATACCCTCATGGCGAGGCCATAGAAATATGAAAACACCTAGAAAGACTTTGATGGCAGCCTTCAAATTGTAGAATACATAAAAAATCATGAATTGCTTTCAGAGGAAAATCAAGTATACACTCTCAGAGGCTCAAATAGAGCATATTCGACGATAAAATCACAAAGAAAATACAAATTACATGGAGAAAATTTTACCTTTTATTTTTTGTGAAGAGGTTGCATTCAAATATTTGTAGAAATGAGCCTCAAAAGTCCAACAACGACCTCAAAAACACAGAAGAGAGAGCACATAATAAAGTTTGTCAAAAAATATTATCAGAAAATGATGAGGTCGTGGCTAACAAAGCCCAAAAACACTTAAAAAATGGAGAACAATCACCAAATACGTGACCAAAAATATTTACCTTGCTTTTCCTGTTGGTTTCTCCATAGAAAATCTCTCAGAAAATCATCAGAAGCAGGAGAATATAGAGATCAAACTCCAAACCCCTACCAGTAGCGTGGCAGCACAACGGTAGGTGAAAAAATGCATAGTGAAGACTATAGAACATCATTAGGGTTTGAAAGTATTTTACTCCTAATGATGGGTATTTTATTTTATTTTTAGACTTATGTTTTAAAAAAATAAAATCATTTCATTTTAATGATGCACCCTTGGTCTTGACTTGGAAGTCAATAGACCTAATCATGAAAAGGGACCAATGGATTTTGAAGATGGATTATGAGGTCAAATCTCAACATTATCATTTTTTTTTTTTGAATTGAAGGAGCACTTTACTTGTTTCTTGCATGATTTTGGCAAGATTAATTATATGATTAAATATTAAAGGTAAATTTACCTTAATATTTAATATGTAATGTATAAAAGGAGGATTACTACATATCAAATATTAAAATAATCAATTGATTATCTTCAATATTTAACCAAACAGTTCTCTTTTTCCCAAGATCATGCAAAAACTACAAGTGAAGTTAACTAATCATGTGAAGATCAAATCATGCAGTCACAAAGGTGGAGATAGACTTTAGTTTATTTTCAATCAACTAATCATGTGAGGATTAAATGGAGTAAATGGCGGAGATTCTCGAGACTTAGCTATAGTCCCACATCAGTTTTGAGGACCTTTTGATCATGCACAACATTGAGAGTTCACAACATTCAGTGTTTAGTTGACTTTAGTTGTGGGCCCTTTTTTGGAGGATTTTCTTCTTTGCTCGTGAAAGGATATTTTCAAGATATTTTTCTCTCAATTGGCTTTTAGTTCCACCTCTTGGCACATTGGAGTTTTCATCTCGTTGTATATATTGAGAAAAGACTTAGTCTTTCTCTGAGTTCTTATTTTCTGCCTTTGCATTCTGCAAAGAGAATATCTTGTAACTCAGCTTTTATTTGATTAATATACAATAGTACCTTATTTTCAACATATTGTTCGAGTTTCACAAAAATTTTCTTCAGAATATTCAAAAGAAATATAGTTTACCTTCGAAACTTCTAGTGTTTTGTATCTTTTAAGTGATTTGATGCAAGTTTATTGTGTTTCAAACCAAAAACATTTAAATTTATGTTTTGTTTATTGATGCATATACACAATTGTACTTTATCACATGCCACTAATTATGCTTTTAGAGTTTATATTTTCTCTTAATTTGTGAAAACCTAGTTTTCCTTAGTAAGGTAAAATTAAGCAGAACCTTTTAGTGAAACATTTATGTGTTTAAGGTGCTTGAGTTGAGTTGTGTTGACATTTTTTCTAAGAGTATTAGTTGTGAATTAGTCTACATTTAGTTTTTCTTTGGTGCATCACCTCCTAGAAACAATTTACCATTAGAGTTTCATTCAATAATCCTTATTCCTTTTCCCACACAAATCATTAGATTCTAGGAGATCAAAAGGGGAACCAACCCATAACCTAGAGGTTTATCCTCATTATAGGGTACCCACAACCTGAGGATATTCCAATGTTACACGGGATTGCTGAGCTTTTTAGCTTTGCATTCGGGTGCAATCCCTTGTGATAACAAGTCCATTAGTTGTCAGTCTGAGTTAACGAATCAATCAATCCTAATGATTGAATCATGTAATTAGTTAACTAAAACCATGTAGCCACTTAATGACCCTCAATTCTTCTTATCAATTCTCAACCATTGATCTTCTCAATCTCTCTTTTGATCTTGAACATTGGTAGATGTTGTTGAATATTTATAAATGCAACCATCCTATCCTTCATTTGATCATCTCAGATCATGTAGGGAAACTATACTTGTATTTTACAAGTTCTTTTGTGCTTATTATGCTAAATATAAATTCAAGAGAAAAAATAATTCAATACCATTTCTCCCAAGGTGAAGTAGAGGAGAGCTTGATGGAGCTTCACATAGGGTAAAATTTATATTGTGTTTCAATGATTTCATATTTGAATTAATTTACCTTTCTTGCTTCATTTTTTTGATCTTGTTTGATTATAATTCATTTATTTCATGCTTTGTAATCATGTCATTTTAAGGTCATACATTCTAGCATGCCCAATGGGACCCCACATCCCTAATTTGACATTTTCCTTGAGTTTTTGAAGTTTACAAGTTATAGTGATGCTTTCAGAGTAGGTCAAAGCATTTGAATTTTGGCATGTTTGTCTTCACATAATGATGCCTCTGCACTACCCTGACACATTTTCTTTTTTGTGATGTTTTTGTTTATGTGTTTTTGTTTACACGTTTTTATAGTGGTGCATTTGTTAAAATTTGGTACTTCTATTTTTTGTTGCAATGACGTGTTTTTAGGGAATCAATGCTTCTAATTGGTAATTGATGCTTTTGTTTTGTCAATTTTTATAACTCATTTTTCAAAGATTTCTAGTTTGATTAATCCTAATGTGTGCATGTTCTCTCAATTTTTCTAATGTTTGTGTAGCTTGTGGCAAATGTTGGGAAAATATTATTTGAAAAACTACTAACAATGGGTTTTGTAGGTTTTCGATAGTATAGAATTTCACACTTCTTTTGGTGCATTAAAATTTACCAAAGCTTGAACACTTCAATTTGGTACATTTAAAATTAATTCCACATTTCATTTGGGCTTAAAAAGAATCCACAACTATCATCTTTTGATTTGGGTTTAAAAATGAACAAGACAAACTACATTTTGAATTCCAATTAAAATTGAACTCACATTTATATTTGGGTACCTTCAAAATGTTATTTTACCATGTCTGGTAGGTTGGTAGTTGCGTAAACTCTTTTCTTGTGCTTCATGTGACCTGGGAAATAATAAGCACTATTAACTTGCAATTTGTTTGTTTACCTGAGGTGTAACTATTTTACATATGCTTTCCCCTCGTGACTCCTAAGAATGATCTTTGGGATACAAAAAATGTTATAGTTATCATTTATTTCAAATAGGAGACCTACCTAGGGATTTCATCACCTCAAGATTCAACCTCATTTGTGTGTTCAAGCATAGTATAGAAACATGGGAGAATGAAAATTGTACCCTAAGGTGTGACCAACATCCTTTAAGCCAAGCCTCATGACCCTTGATCCACCAAGACATGTATAGGTGAAGAGAGCAGAGGAGACCCCTCCAATCTTGGGCATCCCTAGATAGGCTCACTATTCACTAATTTCCACTAAGAACCTTATTATCTAGAAGCTTTTAAGACATGGTTGTTAGTTTATAGTGGTGCAACATATAGTTATCATGCGTGGAATTACTCACCATGTATTGTCCCTTGTTGAGGTGACCAATATTCCTTGATTTGGACTTTGTCCTTTTTAAAGTGAGAGGTGCGAAGGTGGTACATGACCTTCATATACTCTAGTCACCTATTCATTGAATTGATACATCCATTCTACATACTAGCTAGGTTGTGTATTCTTCATGTGTCTTCATTGTTCCATACCACTAGCACCAAATAGCGAGCTATGGCTTGTGAAACCAACCTTACAAATCCTAAGAGTTAGTCCTATATGTTGTTGTTTGTTGTTTTATTTACTTGTCAGATCTGAAAAATTAAAAAATCAGTCATTAAACAGTCAAAAATTATCAAACCATAGGTTGATTTAGGTTCAAAAATTACAAGTTTTGTCTTTGTATCAAATTAACACATTTGAATATCATCTTTTACCACTTCTATTGCATCTTGATGCCTCTATTTGCATATTGACGCATTTGAGTTTTCATCTCAATGTGTTTATTTGCAAATCAATGATTTTGTGCAACTCGATGCATTTGTCACAAAGTAGTTTTTTTATCAAAACTTAGACACATTTATAATGGTGCATTTGTAGAGTCAGATAATGATGATTTTTTCCATATGCTAATGCTTTTGAAAAATATCAACACTTATTTATGTGGTAGTACAACACTTTTGACTATGGTTTGATGTGTTTGTAAAGTGATGCATTTGAATATTAATCCAAATTTCCAGAAATATCCAGAAATCAGTTTTCCAAAATTTTCATTAGTCAATCATCAGTGAAGATTAGAGAATTATCAAACAGAGTCATAGGCATAATCAGTCCTAGAAAAACAACAAAAATAAAACATCCCACATCACCCTTCCATCTTGGGTCTTCTTAGAAACACATTCTATTAGTTTTGAACTAAGCAAGAATCTCATTCATAATTAGTGAAAATAATTCATCCATTATCAAACTAGAACTAGACAATCATCTTTTAGATCTCTTATCAATATCTCCTAGTTTAGTCATTTTCTTGAAAAGGGTAAGTGCACCAAGATGGTTCCCAAAAAAGGGGCTTAAGTGGCCACTTTTTTTCTGAAATCAGGAAATACTGACCTTGGACGTGAAATTGAGGATAGCTACACTCAAAATATTTTGATGGAACAAAAACAAGGACCGCAGTGCTCCGAGTCTACTTTCTAAACTACTAATTTATTTTGAAAATGGTTGAGATTAAGGGGTTCAAAAGAGGGACACACACAAATTGCTGTTGTTTCTTCAGAAAAACATAACATAGCAACTCTTGTGTGACCCGAGCACGGTGGACTTTTTTTAGTATTTTTAAAATCGCTCCAGTCAGAAGTTAGATAACAATATGTAGTAAGGACTGGATATTTTCTGATAATTTTTTAATGAATATTTGATTTTTTATTAATTTTCTAAGTGCGCACTTCCTAAAAAGCAGAATTTTTGCCGTTCCCTCAAATTTTTTGGAACCAAAAGATTTTTCCAATTTTTTTTTTAAAATTGTAGAATGGAGTCTAGTTTCAAAAATATAATTTATTTCACCTCTCAAGGAACTGTTAATTTATAGTTAAAAATACTAAACACTGCTTTTTGAAGAAAAACAGACATACAAACAAAAGAAATTATGGATGAAAGGCTTAACATCGTTAGAAAGTGAAAAAAATTACATCATTTGAAAGCTAATAAAGAACCTAACATTACCCATGTGTTCAATTTTCTTGATAT
>VDFB02245707.1:0-36447 GCA_007258455.2 Sequoia sempervirens | reverse complement strand
GATTCTCCCGTAAGCCAGACATGGAAAATGCCTCGCTGTCATGGTCGGAAATGAAACAGTAAAGCTCAGCAAATTGGTGGAGGTTGGGGTAATCCCCAACAAAGAAAAAGTTTGTAGAGGTAAAAGAGAATCAAACACGATTCAAGTGGTTCAATCTCTCTCATTGAAGATCTTCACCAAGTACAAGAAGATGTCGACGTGCATCGCAATATTCTTGACAAAAGTATCAGAGAGTTGCCTGGTCAACTTCTTGAAGACAATCATATCTTCCTACCGGCCATAGAAATATCCCTGATCTTCAAGGAAGCCATCACGAATTTGATCGACAGTTCAGACTTCTCAGAAGCTTCGCTGAACATCATTTGTGATACTAGGCTCACATTGGACAACCTGAAGACGCATCTTGATAGGTGCAAAAAGGTTCACTCATCCGCCATGAGATCGATCACGAGAATTCACACCATTGTGGATTACACCGTTGGTCCGTAGGAGAACACGCAGAGACTCTCAGAGGAAATTTGAAGACTTCCGCCAATGCAGCAGGACGGAAGTGCCCCCTATTCTCCAGTTGTTAGACATTTCCCAAGGCATCCTGCATCTTGTAAATATTTCTACATTTTGAATGTCATTTTGTAAATTGTAATTACACCAAGTCCAAAGATGTAATATTTTCAAAATAAATTACACTTTGTTTTGGTCAAAGTTAGGTGAGATTTCCTAAAATTGCTCACCTAACTCTCCCTGATTTTCTCAATCTCTCCTTCTTTTGCTCATCCCTCTTTCTATATAATATGAGGGATTTTCATTGTAATATTATCTTTTAGCCTTTTGCAACGAAGTGCTGCCCTTTTGTAAGCAAACTTGTGAAACTTTGCGTTCATGCTTTGTGAATGAGATTCAATCAATAAAGAAAAGGATTGCAAGCCAAACTTTGCGTTGGATTCGATACTTTTGTAAGTTGATCTGATTTGGTAGTGATTAGTTCGAGGAATCTGAAAGACTCTAAGTAGTTGATGTAAACTTTGTGTTACATTCGTTATTTAGATTGCATTGTATTTCTTTTATCATTGGTTGAATGATCTATAAGACTTTGTGCTTATAATCATTCATGCTCTTGCATGTTCTTGTTGAATAATCTACAAGACTTTGTGCTTGTAATTATTCATACTCTTGGATACTTTGTCGAAGGATCTACAAGACTTTGTGCTTGTAATCGTTCGTGCTATTGACACTCTTGTTGGATGATCTACAAGACTTTGTGCTTGTAATCGTTCATGCTGTTCGAAGAATTGTTGCGTCTAAGAAGACTTTGTGCTTCTAACGTAGCAAACGGTACGTCTACGCAGATCCAACATTGATAAAGCTACGGAACGACTTTGTGCCTTTGTGAGCTTTCCCTTTTTAATTTATTTGTTTGTTGTTAATTACTTCTGGTATCTCTACGCTTCGCTTTGACGAGATAGAGATATTGGCATTACTGCTAGTTGTTCATTTCAAGTTATCAAGAATTCGGAACTTCCAACACGTGAAGCATTGTAAACATCTTCTCCAAAAAAGAGAGAAGGATGAATGTAACACCCCCCCACTCCGTGGTTTCGTGTACATTTTGTAATTACTTGTGTGATTTACTATTGTTCTTTAGCAGTAAGAAGGGCACCTCCCCTTTCCGAGAGGAGAGATTCACATCTCACATAGCTGTGGCTGAAGTCCAAGTTGTGTAATCTATCGAGAGCTGATTACATAATTTTCACCCAACAAGTCTCTGAGTAAACACCAAAGATTTAGGATGAAACCTCACATCTTGATATAGTAAGGAGTAATGATGCAAAAATTAGTGATGGAGATACACCTAGCCTCAGTTGTATGGCACAAATAAGGAATCAAGGAGATGAGATAAAACCAGGTCAATCTTTTGTTGAATATGATTCTTCTTATGAAGTGGAGGTGGAATATTTTGGTTCAAGCGGGGATGTGTTAATAGCCATGAAGGGGTGCATTTCTTGGGAAGTGAGCAATTCTCTTCATGTGAAGAATTTTCTGAATGTGGATCAACCGTCATGAATACAAATGATGAAGAGGACATTGAAAATGTTTCTCTATGCTCCTCAAGTGGTTATGTTGATTTTGAATGCACTAATGATCAAAGAGATTGGGATCCTGACATTGAAGAGGAAGGGGCACATATGACAACTATGAAGGTATGGAAAAATACTTTATTTGATGAACCCCTATTGTTGAGTGAGGGTACCAATGATGACCATTATTGGTGTACAAACAATCCAATTTTTGTGGAAAATCCCAATCAGCCTCTGAGGGACACTATTTGTGGACACTCTGGGATTGACGTAAGTCAGACAAGAAAGGGTGAATGCTTGGATGACATTGAGTTTTTTGGTTTTCTCTTTGGATATGATAATGTTGAAGCATTGATACCCCATGCACATGGAGAGTATAATGGTATAAATTTTGTTGAATAGGGTTATTATGCACATAATGGAAATGGTGAATATTTGCATATCCCTATAACTCATGATATTTATGGTAAGGTGGAAACTGAAGTAATACCTTCACTTACAAAGAGAAATGAAGCACATATTGGTGAGGGGGGAGGCTTATTTCTTCATCATGAGGAGAAACAATTTGAAGAAGGCACATATCATATGGGCAGGGTGGAATCTTTTGATTGGTATGGAGAATTGTTAAATGGTACAAATAGCAGTGAATATGCTAATGATTAGTATGAGGGGGGTCTCAAGTGTTATTTTGTTGATACCCCATATCTTCTAGACCTGATCATGGAGATGTTTCCACTAAATGGGTATAACCCTAGCATTGAGATAGATTGAATGCTAATCCATTTGAGCAAGAAAGCGTAGACTTAATCTTGGGTCCTGATTACCAACTCATGCAAATGCCTAAATTTGAGTCTTTTTATTGTGATATATTTGAGGACCGCTTGCATAATGTGAATCAGAGTGGCTACACCAACTTGTAACTAGAAATGCAGGAAGGGTATCAAGACCAGATCCATGATAGAGATGAAATGGAATATGGATATTTCATTTTTCCACCGCAATCATTGGAGATTATGTCAGAATGGTATTATGGGCAAGATTGTTTCAAAAGAATGGTGGATCACATTAATTATAATGAAGTTGGTGATTTAGAGGTGCTCAGTGTCATAATAGATCCATTGACAGTAAAGAAAAACAAAGTATTTGACAAAGGAAAGAAGTAGGCTCAAGGAAAACAAGTTACTTTGTATATCTTGTAAATATTGTACATAGGTTGGTCTGGTGTGTTTGGTTTTTATTGTGTCTGCTTGCCTTGTCTAGAAAAGCTCCTGGGTTCTTTTTTTCTACCTTGGCCTGCTTCAATCCAAGATATGGATCCCTGCTATACCCACTAGAGGTATACATCCCCGAGCATGAGCCACTGGTGGAGCTTCCAAAAAAATTGTAATTTCTAAAGATCCCATGGACTTTTTCTGCACACTAAACCCTTATCCCCATGGTTTGGATAGGATTTTGTCTCTAAAAACCCTCGGTCCTTCTATTTTCACATTGAGTTTCCTTGTTGGTTTTCTATTCTCTAAGTCACCACTTGAGCCATCGTATGCATCCATCCACCGACCCCTTTGGTTTGGAGTGCCGATTGCCCAGTTGGTCGTCAATTTTGATATTTTCCTAAAGTCGGGCTCTATTATTTTCCCATGTGACTTAGGCTTAAGTCATTCATCCATGAGGATCAAATTGTCATCGGCCTAAAAATGGCTCTATATTTAATGCTAACCTTGCTATGTGTGCAGGTTTAGAGATTCGAGATCATGGGAAATGATCCTGGCCGTACCTTGCCAACTCGCGAATGTTAAATACTGACCGGTTATGCAGTGGGAGGACAACGAGATGAGGATGCGTGTCCTTATATGAACGTGGGGCCAGATCTCCACTATCTGGCTCACTTCCCATGGTTCTAAACTGACGGTAATGATCAAGTACATGAATCAATCTCCATCATTCCTCGCTGGCTCGCAAGGAAGAAGTGAATTTACTTGTTAAAGGTTGCGAGGGTAGCAAAATACCGAAACGTGGATTAATCCACAAGTTTGTGGGATGGATGAAACATGCCAATAGGTGAGTTTTCATCTGATTTGGATAAATGCTATTGGCTAGAGACAAATGAATGGAGCACCATTGGAATTTAAGCCTAGTCAACTCAATATGAGTTGTTTGATCTGCCATCTCATTAAGGGATCAACGAATGACATTTAAAATCTATAAACATGCACGTGATAGTCTTTTGGTTTTTCAGCCAATGAACATTAATGGTAAGCTCTCTGCAAGAGTGATCAAATTGATCTTCGTGAGTGTGGAGACTTAATTACTGGTAATCATGGAGCATGATATGTAGATTTCCATGCATTTGGGAATTAAATGATGACAGGGTGAACACCAACAAATTATGCCTAGTTCATGCGTGTGAACATTGTTGGTTGCTATCATCACATTGTTCAATAAATACAAGATGAGAATTGTTATTTTGTCCATCGCAATTAGTTGTCGAGTCTTCTAAGTTTGTGCGGAAAGTTGAGATTATAAGTGCAAGTTCTTTGAGTTGCAGGTTGAGTAAGTCTGGCGCTTCATTTGTTCCAGTGTGGAGGTTCCTTCGACTTAATTTGTAGAAGTCTATTGGTGAAGACCTAGAGCACACACATGATAGTCATAAGAATATCCATGGCGAGGAGTTTGTACCTATTGTTACTAGGAATAGTGACTGGTTGAAAGGCCAAGTTATGAATTCAGAGGTGGTTGGATCAAAAGGAAAGGAAGTTGTTGGGCCTTCAAGAATAATTTAAAGGAAAATTCGATACGGTTGAGGTTCTTATGGAAGGTAGAATTCTCTCATTTCTATCTTTGATAGCTCAATTGATAGTGAGACTGAAACGGATTCGGGATATCAACAATATCTCGCAATTTTGAACCAACTAGCTCCATCAAAGGAAGTGGTGCTCACAGTTCCTCCCATTGCCATGAAGACTCCAAGTGGACATAAGTACTCAATGAATGGCAAGGATAAGAACAAGGATGAAGTGGTGGTCTCTCCTCCTCTTGTTGCAAGAACATGAAGCATGCGTGTGTACCGTGGCTCCAGTGTTGGTTCTATGTAATGAAATTTCCCTCAGGGTTGTGGAATTTTGTTACGAAGATGAAATTACATGTGGGTTGTTCTTATTTTTTGGCATTGGGAAGTCTTGTGGTGAATGTGGACAACTGAAATTGGTTTTTGTGGTGTTTGTGCTAACCATGGACATGGGTTGATGGATTATGTTGATAGTAAGGGCTACTTTTGGTAGTACTAGCATGTTTTGATGGCTAAACATTTTGCGTCACATTTTTGATAAATGATTGCAAATTCTATTATGGGGAATTTTGGAATGAAATGCAAATTATATCGAAATGACATATCTATGTTGTAATTGCATTTCAAGCCTGAAGCTTGTTTGCTCCCTTGTGTTATAAAAGGGAATTCAGGGCTCATTTGCAGGGGTTCTAGTTTTTTGAATCTTTAGGTCCAATATACGTAAAGGGTAGAAATTAGAAAGAATACCAACATATAGAATAGTAGAACTATCTTGGATCTCAAGCTATGGATATGTAAATCTTAAATAGTCTTATAGAAATTACTGATATCAAAAAAATATTCATGCATAAGGCATATACTCTCCTCTATAAATCATCTCACAAATTTTGAATGAAATATCAAGCATATTTTGTTCATCTTCAAATACTTTTTTTGAATGTGTGCTCTTATTTTTTTCTTTGGTTCAAGGAATCAATTAAATGCTTAAGTGAGACCATGAATTTGTGAGAATTTATAAGGATTTGGTAAGAAGTTTTGTTTTAGATATAGTGAGTTTTCATAATGCAAATCCTTATGAGAATAGTCCATAATTATTATATTTAAATTTTTTCTATATCATTGATTGTAAGATGTGTGACTCCATTGCCCATTGGATGAAGACACTAGTCTATTTGTCATGGTATTTGTCATTTGAATAGTAATAATAGTATACCAGATTGTGGATTCAAGGTTAGAACACAAATATTTTAAAATTTACCTATCGTGAGGCATGTGTGTGATGTACTTCCGTGTTCCTGGTAAATTGATAGTTATTTTCTCAAAGACTAGCCAACCTTTGAATGAATTATGTTGTTTACCCCTCATAGGAACCCATATGTGACTTGATGTGTCATTCATTGTGATAGTCAGGTGAAATATTGTTAGGAACACCCTCCTAGGTCCCATAGAGCCTAAAGTGTAGAATATTTCAGTCTTTGACTGAATCTTGTTAGTTGGCCATTCATTTTAAGGGTCTTGAGTATAGGAGGTGGCTACTCTTTAGAGATTCCTTAGGTGTATTGGAAGAACACCAACAAACATGATGTTATCTTCACTCTTGAGTTGAATTTGAGCCTCTGTCTTCTTCATTCTTCTTATTTCTTCAATCTTCATTCTCAATTAGTTTAACTTCTTCTTCATGCTCCAATTTCCTTTGCAATGCTTGTTACTCTATCTTTGTTGATTGTGAATGCATATTACTTCTCAACAAACAACACTGCCTCGCCCTATTTTGGTTGTAATATGTTCTAAAAACCTGGAATATGTATCATTTTGACTATCTTTTCTACTCTATCCTAGAGATGACTTCTCACTAAAGAAGATAATAGAAAGTAAGTCCCCCAAAAGAGAAAATCCAATAGTGAGCACAAAATTTAAAACTGACAACCAAAAGGCCAACACCAAACTACACTTTGCCATTTTTCTGTGGGAAGAGAGCCTCCATTTTCCACTGAGAGCCCTCCTCAACTGCTTCCTTTCCTTCAATGCAAAGTTTTTTAGCCTCATATCTCCTTCCTTTTTTCCACTTTGTTTCACCATAGTTGGGTTTTGATTTCTTATACTTAGTCTGATAGATTCAAAATTTTGAAGGAGCCACCATAAAGTCATAAAAAAATAGTGTTTGGATCATCCAGATCCTCCATGAATGGGAAAGTGTCCTCTGACTCAAATTTGTCTTCATTGATCCCAACAACCCAACTTAGTCCATAATACAAGTAGGAGGATCAACACACTCTGAAGGCCACCCTGGGAGAGGCTCTGATGGAGACATCGAACCGGTCACAAAACTAGAGTGGGGTTTAAAAAACTTGCCATGATTGTGCTATATAAAATCCACATCGGGAGAGCCAGGTTTTCTAATCCACTTCTTGAGACTGAAGCATCTGGTTCCTAGAGAACTTGGAGTAGTGTAGGACCCAATCTTGTGCCCCATCTTGTTGTAGTGGAAGCATCTAAATGGGAGACCTTCAAATTTTAGGAATTGCAGCCATGTGCCAAATGAAGAGTGAATCTAAATTGATCCAAGAAGGGGTTTGGAAAAACCCACAAGGGCACAAACCCTTGTATATATGCGCAAATCCCTCTCCTCCAAATTTTTCTTTACAAAGGACCCAATCTAATTAATCATCTATTCAATGAGAGAAGGAGTCATCATCACCATAGGAAGATTATATAACCTGATCCAAATTGGGACCTCTGTGATAATAGTCATGGAAGGATCGAAGAAAGGATTCCACAAAGTGAGGAACATATCATATTTCTCAAAGAACCAGGGACCATTTTACAACACAAAGTTATAATCATCAACTGAAGTAAAGGTAATAAAAAAGAGGCCGAAATCCAATATGTGAACTATGAGAGGAGAGAAGTTACCCTAGATGGTGTGATCCCAAGCTTGAACATCATATCAAGGGATGGCCTCTTCCTCAACAATTTGATGATGAGAGAATAGCTACCAATATTCACGGAAATAGAATAATGCAATTGTTCGAAATGTGGAAATCCGTAGTCTTTCGCTATGGAAATCTCCATATACCTGATAGAGAGACCAAAATTACTGCTATCATTCAAGGATCCTCCAAGCTAGACCCAGGTCGATTAGGTGGCTTGGGAGGAGGAAAATTAGGGAACAATTCTTGAATCTACTCCAAACAAAAATTAGTACACTCATGGAACAGATTCACACTATTTTTGCAAGCCTTCAATGAAATGGGATCAACAGATCCAACCACACACATAGGTTGGGAGGAGTCACCCATTGGAACAGGGGGAGGAGGTGCAGGAAAGGGAGGAGAGTCCAAAACCTTGTCCCTGCAAGAACCAAAATGGAGCTGGTATCATCACCACCCCTCACCACCTGCCTTAGCTTGGGAAGAGTTGCGACCAAAGCCCCTTTTGAGTGCCTCTTTTCCAAGCTTCTTGCCTACACTAAAAGCATCGCCTGTCATCATGACCTTGGCATTCACCTCACCTACTCCATTGAAGATTTTTCGTTCTATCGCCTTCACACATCGTCACTTTATTAACACAATAAGAATTATTTTTATTACTTATTGGTAAATAATTATTTTACTTGTATTTTATCATAATATTATTTTTACATGACAATAGTCTTTTTTAAAATCTTAGAATCTATTGTAATATTTTATTACAAATTAACTCATTATATCTTATTATTATTGTAGACACTTAATTCTGACTAAATGATTAAATTAACAATCATTTTCACTTCATCCTAATAATTGAATAATTTCATATTATTTGATTAAATTCATATTATCTATTCCTTTATATTAATTAATTAATTAATTAATTATTAATTATTCCCCTATTCATCTATATTAATTGAATACTTAATATTATTTGATGAATTAACTAATTAATCTTCTATTCTAAAGTTTAATTAAATAATTCATTATTATTCAATTAATTATCCATTTCTCACTTCCTAAATTAAATAATTATTTTAATTAATTAATTAAGTAATTTCTCTCAACATTATCCTCTTTCAAAAATAATTAAAATCATTTATTTTATTTATTAAATCACACCTTGCACATGTAAATAATAATAAATTTATTTAATTATTAAATACTCATGAAAAATTCAACTTCACTCTCACTCACTTTGAGTCTTCTAAGCAATCAATTTAGTCATGTTACCAATTTTACACAACTCAAATTGACATTGCTGAAACAACTATGTTCATTTTAACGTGAAAAGTTTTCAAAAAAATTTGCATTGCTTATTTATTATTATCAAAGAAAAGAGTTTAGTTGTTTTTTATGTGCAGTGTGCTTAAAAAAAAAAGAAAAATCTAGTTGACATTCATTCAATGCATTAAAAAAGAAAAATCTGGTACTAGAAACTATTGTCACCTAGATTTTGTACCCTGCTGAATGGGCATGTGCAGATCATGGTATGCCAAACAGCCCTATGGCAAAAATTCAAAACAGTAACTTGACGAATATTTGAATAAGTTATCTATATTATTTCAAAAATATGTAAAAATAGAATTTGTAGAAAATTGAATGTAGTTTCTAAAATACTAGGTTTATTTAAAATAAAAAATCTATTTGGTGAAAATTTGAAATTTGAATGCAGAGTACTTAAATTTCAGTGGAAAAAATAAGAAGTAGGTGTCTGTCTGACCACCCTAACCATAATAAAATGATAATATTTTTTTGTAAGATTTTATATATAAGTGGAGGACTCATGTCGGATGTGATGCATATTTTTGTAATTTTTCCAAGTAAATAATTAATTATGAATTTTTATTACAACTTTTAGAAAATATAAAAACTCGTCTTCTGACCACCTTTTACTTGGTCAAAAATTCATGAAATTTAATTTTTCTTTTTTTAATCCCATAGTATGTAAAGCATAGAATGTGACGATGTTTTGATTCAAAAATATGATATCGCTTGAAAGTTATAGATGTTTTCAATCACCTATCGATTGGACTTTAGTCGAATTTAATAGAAAATGAATAATAATTATTCATTAAATTCAAATTAAATCATAATTTATATTTTTGGAAAGTCAGAATCTTCTCTAAAACCCTTTTGTTTCATTAATTTTGGGTGAAAAAGTCGTCACCATATACCCTACAAATATTGCACTTTTTGCATACCATGATCCCCAGACATACCCGAATGTAAAACTCAACAATCCAGTGCAACATGGGAAGACCTCATAAGGTGTGGGTCACTTGCAGAATGAGGTCAACCTCCGGAGAAGGCCGGATTCCTTTGGTGTCACCTAACTACTGCTCTTGTAAGGAAAAGGGAGAAAGAGAAAACACTAAAACTAATGTAAATGTTATCTCTATGGTGATACACCGAATTTAATAAGACACATAACACAGTTTACGCACACAGTTTTAGTCAATGACAGAAGCTTAGTTATACACAACTCAATCACATATGTTTTCTGCATAAACATTTCATGGAAAGGTTCATATGGCTATACTCCTAGAAGGAAGGAATAACTTCACAACTAGAGGATACTGCATTACAACACTTCTCACAACTTGTAAAAATACATATTGCTCTATAGAAAGGTGCTGAAATAAGACATAACCACTAGGAATCATTCAATTTCACAAGTAGTTTCATCAATTATACAAATGCACACAATTTAATAGAGAGATTGGCAAGGTAAAGTGCCTATACTCATTGATTTCAATGGTGAACACATATATACACGTCCATCATAAGCTACAAAACATAGCCTCTCTTCTACAAAGAACTCTACAAGTTACAGAAAGCAGAAAAGTACCAAGTCTGAACTAACTACAAAAAGGCCAAAATGCCATATATACAAAAGAGTGTCAACCCCCCTAGGGCTTACAAAATATCAGACTTCAGAAAAATCTGCCCTAGATCTTTTCGAATGAATTTAATGTTGTATCCTCGTGTCCATGTTGTCTATGTCAGTGAAGAGTCGCTCCCGAGAGAAGCCTTTAGATCTTTTGCAGCTACCACATTCATTTCTAGTCCTCGTGTCCATCCTCGAACCTGTCGAGCTGCTTTGAATGCTTCAAAGCTCAGAGCCGATACACGTCGCCTTCACCCTGTTGATCTTCTTGGCACTGGTTAGGCTTCCAATGATCCACCTATAGCTCCCTCTGATTGGTCGAATGGATGCCACATAGAATCTTTGGGCGGACAAAAGTTCTCTTTGCAGAATCGCATGTCGGTGAGACACTAATTGTGTCTCCCTGATGCGACTATACCTTCTTGCAACTATCGACATAACGCATGATGATCGGTAAGACCACATAGCGAGTTACAAAAGTCACATCGATATCACTATCTCATTGCCTAGTCATCCGCATTCGGCAAGAGCTCCTTGATGTTACTCTGAATGCATTCCGCTCTACCTGAGCTCAACATTTCTTTTGGTGAGACACTATCAAGTCGGGAAGACCTTTTGTCGATGACAATATCCTTATAACGTTGTGCTCCTTCATCGGCGAGACATCCATGTGTCGGTGAGATCTCTTGCCGAATTGATCTTGTCTTGGCGAGGGCCCATCCTCCTATGCTCAACGGTAGGTGAGACTCACCGGGTCGGGGAGACTTTTCCCCAAACTCTAAATATTACACCAAAAGCACCCTTTATCAGTAGGACCTCTTGCTACCGGTAAGACCTTTTGTCGATGATGCATCACCTTGCCGAGCCCAATTTCCCTGTCGGGGAGACCTCGCTATATTGGCAAGATCTTTTGCCAAAGGCACCCCTTGCCGAGACCTCATAATGATGTTACAATTTTCTCCCTGATGACGGTTTGATGAACAACTTTTGGCGTGACTTTCGCTGGTCAGCAAGACCTCATGTCGATATGGATCCCTCTCAGCGAGACCCTTTGTTGTCGTCAAGACTTCCTGCCGAAGGAAAAGCACACATCGAGACCCCTTTTTGTCACCGATACTAAGGCCTATCGGTCAGACCTCACGCTGGGCTCCACTAGTCACACCAAAGGTTTACACCATCGGCGGGACCATAACTTGTCGATAAGACATTACAGCGAAGCCACCATATTACACCGACGACATTCATTACATTGAGCCCCCTTTTGTTTTGGCAAGACCACATGCAGTCGGTGAGACCTTGTGCCGAAGGCACCTTGCTTTGGCAAAGGCTCATTTTAGTCGGGAAGACTCTCCTTTATTGCCAAGACATCTCATTGAACTCAACTCTTGCGCCGAGAGCCCTTAGAGTCGGGGAGACCTCTGTCTTCGACAAGACCCTTTAGCGAAGCTTGCTTCCTTTGCCGATGCCCCCTTTTGTTTCGGCGAGACCTCACCCCATCGGTAAGACCTCCCAGCGAAACCCCACACATAAGCCAAAGGCATCTTGCTTCGGTGAGACTTTACCGGATTGGTGAGACATCTGGATGACGACAGCTGCTTCGCCGAGACCTCCATACGCTTCGGTGAGACCTCACCTCATCGGCGAGACATTACACCGAAGCCTCCTAGTTGTAGTGAAACCTCACCCAATGACGTCCCTTTTGCTAAGACTCTCATAAGTCGCCAAGACATCTCCTCGAACGACTCTATTTCCATGAGCGCATATTTCTTCCTTTCGGCAAGACCGCTACCTATCGGCTAGACCTCATGGCGATGATGCCTCCATTCAGCGAGGCCCCTTCTTTGTTGGTGAGACATCTGGAAGGTCTTAGTGACTCTCTTCTTAGAGGATTTTCATGCTGAACTCTATAAAGGCAGGCTCTCCAACTGAGTTCCCCGTGACCTAGAATTAGATGTATGATTTAACCCCTAATGCAAATGTCCCATCTGACCCTTTTAGACACCTGAAACACTATTTGTCCTACCTGATTGAGCCCATAGGTGAAAATTGGGCAACAAGTACATGAGATAAAATTAAAATATTGCTTCCATCGAGTTTGCAAATTTTCATTCACCTTACAATGTTTCATTCATTTTTTAAATGAAGTATACACATAATGATACAAATTTGCTACATTCATATTCATTGAATAGAAAAGGATAATCCAAATTCCCACACAAGCCGTGGGAGTAACTAAGCCAATACATCAATGTGACACAAGGAATGTATCATACAACTGAAGATAAAAAGGTAGAAAATCATATAAAAATTTAAGCATAGCCATCATTGCCTGAATTTTATTCAAGTTTGTCTTCGTCGTTGCTTTTCCTTGCTCCCAGCCTCCAAGTGAACCTCCAGATGATTGAGAAAGGGTTTGTTAGAGCTTTGGTTATGATTCTCCCAACATGCTCTATCAACAGAAATATAATACATTGCTTATGCCACATTGAGTTAGGTTCAACAAATTTCAAGAGTATGCAAGAGAAATCTCAAGTAATCATCAGGAGGAGCATTGAACTTCACTATTTTATCTAACTAGTTTTCTCATTGTGCAGGTATAGGCTCATCATTTCATGTTTCATCTTATTTGGCATTACAATATGCAGAGAAAAATGGGCTCCCACAAGGGTTGAGCCCAACATACCACCCTCTTAGTTCTTGAGAGGGATTAAGATGATTTTCATGAATAAAGGTCTCATTAGATAGCTTTTTGGAGCCATTGATGTTGATAAGGAAACATTTCATAAACTTAATGCAGTCCATGGGAGCAAGGAATCACAATCATCATGATTTATCTTACAATGTACCTTTAAGATGCCACTAGGTTTCCAAATCAAGGACATCAACTAACAAGTGAAGATTCTTGAGATAATCAAATTACAATGCACAAAGAGAGATATTGGTAGCAATGCCAATCATGTAAGGCCTTCAAATTTGGAATTTGAATATAAAGAAAGAGCAGTCATGAGCATGTTGATAGAAAGATAGTCACAGTAATAAGTATCAAACTTGATAATCCTTATCCCAATGAACAGTTAAAGCCTCAGAGCAAACACAATGAAAATATTGATATACATAATGAAAATAAGTTTTAGCATGCAAAAGCATGAGATACAAGGTAAATTCCAGTCATAGAGGCCCAAAATAACAAAGCATGCATTATAATGGATGGAACATTGTTAGAGGATACAAAGAGAATTCATTATGACAGCCAGGTGGCTGTTGTAATGACAGTCCAAGGAAGAAATGCAAGAGTAAAGCAACTAGAACTTAATGATAGATCAATCTTGATACAAGCAATGTCAGTCATGAAGTTTAAGCAAAGTCAAAACCTCATATCCTTAAAAGAGCACATAAAATTCAATGTAGGTTGAGTATTATAAAATTCAAGGAGGAACAATCACATGTTTAGTAAGGTACTAACTTCAAGTGATGCCAAAGACATCATAAGGGTGGCAGTTTCACAGAGTGGAGGTCTATAGAAGCAAAATCAAGGAGGATCATATTTCCTACACTACTAATGGTTTCAAAGCATTTCAGGTTGTCAATGACACTAGTATTGTGTTGCAATTAGAGACTGTTAGCTTTGACAGTACTGTGAGTATAAAAACAAGGCAGTCAACTAGTGAAGTCGATCAAATGAATGATTTTGAAACCTCAAGTAAGGAAACCATGTTGTGCTTATAAAGAGAGCTTATCCACAATGATAAAATACCAGGGGGATTTGAAGACAATCAGCCATGACATAACAAAAGTCATGGGATTGCTTTTTGTAACAGCACATAATATTGTGAAGAAGCAAACCTATATATTTTTGTCAAGATCGAATATAGAGGTTAATATTTTCAAACAAAGGAAGCAATTTTTCTGTACATTCAAGAAATAGAGAGGATTGTGAAGGTCGTGGCTATGGATTATAAAGGAGCTACAAAAAACATGAAAATACATTGTATCTCTTTTAGCATGTACAATTTTTGGAAACACCCAAAAGCCCTAAGTCTGCGACCTTTAATGGGAGGAGTTTCTTTATTTTTTCGGTGTGAGCAACATTATTTTCTTTTGATGTCACATACAGAAATAAAGGCAATACCCTCATGGTCGTGGCCATAGAAATATGCAAACACCTAGAAAGACTTTCATGGCAGCCTTCAAATTGTAGAATACATAAAAAATCATGAATTTCTTTCAGAGAAAAATCAAGTATACACTCTCAGAGGCTCAAATAGAGCATATTCAATGATAAAATCACAAAGAAAATACAAATTACATGGAGAAAATTTTACCTTTTATTTGTTGTGAAGAGGTTGCATTCAAATATTTGTAGAAATGAGCCTCAAAAGTCCAACAACGACCTCAAAAACACAGAAGAGAGAGCACAAAATAAAGTTTGTCAAAAAAGATTATCAGAAAATGACGAGGTTGTGGCTAACAAAGCCCAAAAACACTTAAAAAATGGAGAACAATCACCAAATACGTGACCAAAAAGATTTACCTTGCTTTTCCTGTTGGTTTCTCCATAGAAAATCTCTCAGAAAATCATCAAAAGCAGGAGAATATAGAGATCAAGCTCCAAACCCCTACCAGTAGCGTGGCAGCACAACAGTAGGTCAAAAAATGCATAGTGAAGACTATAGAACATCATTAGGGTTTGAAATTATTTTACTCCTAATGATGGGTATTTTCTTTTATTTTTAGACTTATGCTTTTAAAAAATAAAATCATTTCATTTTAATGATGCACCCTTGGTCTTGACTTGGAAGTCAATAGACCTAATCATGAAAAGGGACCAATGGATTTTGAAGATGGATTATGAGGTCAAATCTCAACATTATCATTTTTTTTTTTTGAATTGAAGGAGCATTTTACTTGTTTCTTGCATGATTTTGGCAAGATTAATTATATGATTAAATATTAAAGGTAAATTTACCTTAATATTTAATATGTAATGTATAAAAGGAGGATTACTACATATCAAATATTAAAATAATCAATTGATTATCTTCAATATTTAACCAAACAGTTCTCTTTTTCCCAAGATCATGCAAAAAATACAAGTGAAGTTAACTAATCATGTGAAGATCAAATCATGTAGTCACGAAGGTGGAGATAGACTTCAGTTTATTTTCAATCAACTAATCATGTGAGGATTAAATGGAGCAAATGGCAGAGATTCTCGAGACTTAGCTATAGTCCCACATCAGTTTTGAGGACCTTTTGATCATGCACAACATCGAGAGTTCACAACATTCAGTGTTTAGTTGACTTTAGTTGTGGGCCCTTTTTTGGAGGATTTTCTTCTTTGCTCGTGAAAGGATATTTTTGAGATATTTTTCTCTCTCAATTGGCTTTCAGTTCCACCTCTTGGCACATTGGAGTTTTCATCTCGTTGTCTATATTGAGAAAAGACTTAGTCTTTCTCTGAGTTCTTGTTTTCTGCCTTTGCATTCTGCAAAGAGAATATCTTGTAACTCAGCTTTTATTTGATTAATATACAATAGTACCTTATTTTCAGCATATTGTTCGAGTTTTGCAAAAAAAATCTTTAGAATATTCAAAAGAAATATAGTTTACCTTCGAAACTTCTAGTGTTTTGTATCTTTTAAGTGATTTGATGCAAGTTTATTGTGTTTCAAACCAAAAACATTTAAATTTATGTTTCGTTTATTGATGCATATACACAATTGTACTTTATCACATGCCACTAATTATGCTTTTAGAGTTTATATTTTCTCTTAATTTGTGAAAACCTAGTTTTCCTTAGTAAGGTAAAATTAAGCAAAACCTTTTAGTGAAACATTTATGTGTTTAAGGTGCTTGAGTTGAGTTGTGTTGACATTTTTTCTAAGAGTATTAGTTGTGAATTAGTCTACATGTAGTTTTTCTTCGGTGCATCACCTCCTAGAAATAGTTTACCATTAGAGTTTCATTCAATAATCCTTATTCCTTTTCCCACACAAATCATTAGATTCTAGGAGATCAAAAGGGGAACCAACCCATAACCTAGAGGTTTATCCTCATTATAGGGTACCCACAACCTGAGGATATTCCAATGTTACACGGGATTGCTGAGCTTTTTAGCTTTGCATTTAGGTGCAATCCCTCGTGATAACAAGTCCATTAGTTGTCAGTCTGAGTTAACGAATCAATCAATCCTAATGATTGAATCATGTAATTAGTTAACTAAAACCATGTAGCCACTTAATGGCCCTCAATTCTTCTTATCAATTCTCAACCATTGATCTTCTCAATCTCTCCTTTGATCTTGAACATTGGTAGGTGTTGTTGAATATTTATAAATGCAACCATCCTATCCTTCATTTGATCATCTCAGATCACGTAGGGAAACTATACTTGTATTTTACAAGTTCTTTTGTGCTTATTATGCTAAATATAAATTCAAGAGAAAAAATAATTCAATACCATTTCTCCCAAGGTGAAGTAGAGGAGAGCTTGATGGAGCTTCACATAGGGTAAAATTTATATTGTGTTTCAATGATTTCATATTTGAATTAATTTACCTTTCTTGCTTCATTTTTTTGATCTTGTTTGATTATAATTCATTTATTTCATGCTTTGTAATCATGTCGTTTTAAGGTCATACATTCTAGCATGCCCAATGGGACCCCACATCCCTAATTTGACATTTTCCTTGAGTTTTTGAAGTTTACAAGTTATAGTGATGCTTTTAGAGTAGGTCAAAGCATTTGAATTTTGGCATGTTTGTCTTCACACAATGATTCCTCTGCACTACCCTGACACATTTTATTTTTTGCGATGTTTTTGTTTACAGGTTTTTATAGTGGTGCATTTGTTGAAATTTGGTACTTCTATTTTTTGTTGCAATGACGTGTTTTTAGGGAATCAATGCTTCTAATTGGTAATTGATGCTTTTGTTTTGTCAATTTTTATAACTCATTTTTTAAAGATTTCTAGTTTGATTAATCCTAACGTGTGCATGTTCTCTCGATTTTTCTAATGTTTGTGTAGCTTGTGGCAAATGTTGGGAAAATATTATTTCAAAAACTACTAACAATGGGTTTTGTAGGTTTTCAATAGTATAGAATTTCACACTTCTTTTGGTGCATTAAAATTTACCACAGCTTGAACACTTCAATTTGGTACATTTAAAATTAATTCCACATTTCATTTGGGCTTAAAAAGAATCCACAACTATCATCTTTTGATTTGGGTTTAAAAATGAACAAGACAAACTACATTTTGAATTCCAATTAAAATTGAACTCACATTTATATTTGGGTACCTTCAAAATGTTATTTTACCATGTCTGGTAGGTTGGTAGTTACGTATACTCTTTTCTTGTGCTTCATGTGACCTGGGAAATAATAAGCACTATTAACTTGCAATTTGTTTGTTTACCTGAGGTGTAACTATTTTACATATGCTCTCCCCTCGTGACTCCTAAGAATGATCTTTGGGATAGAAAAATGGTTATAGTTATCATTTATTTCAAATAGGAGACCTACCTGGGGATTTCATCACCTCAAGATTCAACCTCAACTGTGTGTTCAAGCATAGTATAGAAACATGGGAGAATGAAAATTGTACCCTAAGGTGTGACCAGCATCCTTTAAGCCAAGCCTCATGACCCTTGATCCACCGAGACATGTATAGGTGAAGAGAGCAGAGGAGACCCCTCCAATCTTGGGCATCCCTAGGTAGGCTCACTATTCACTAATTTCCACTAAGAACCTTATTATCTAGAAGCTTTTAAGACATGGTTGTTAGTTTATAGTGGTGCAACATATAGTTATCATGCGTGAAATTACTCACCATGTATTGTCCCTTGTTGAGGTGACCAATATTCCTTGATTTGGACTTTGTCCTTTTTAAAGTGAGAGGTGCGAAGGTGGTACATGACCTTCATATACTCTAGTCACCTATTCATTGAATTGATACATCCATTCTACATACTAGCTAGGTTGTGTATTCTTCATGTGTCTTCATTGTTCCATACCACTGGCACCAAATAGCGAGCTATGGCTTGTGAAACCAACCTTACAAATCCTAAGAGTTAGTCCTATATGTTGTTGTTTGTTGTTTTATTTACTTGTCAGATCTGAAAAATTAAAAAATCAGTCATTAAACAGTCAAAAATTATCAAACCATAGGTTGATTTAGGTTCAAAAATTACAAGTTTTGTCTTTGTATCAAATTAACACATTTGAATATCATCTTTTACCACTTCTATTGCATCTTGATGCCTCTATTTGCATATTGACGCGTTTGAGTTTTCATCTCAATGTGTTTATTTGCAAATCAATGATTTTGTGCAACTCGATGCATTTGTCACAAAGTAGTTTTTTTTATCAAAACTTAGACACATTTATAATGGTGCATTTGTAGAGTCAGATAATGATGATTTTTTCCATATGCTAATGCTTTTGAAAAATATCAACACTTATTTCTGTGGTAGTACAACACTTTTGACTATGGTTTGATGTGTTTGTAAAGTGATGCATTTGAATATTAATCCAAATTTCCAGAAATAGCCAAAAATCAGTTTTCCAAAATTTTCATTAGTCAATCATCAGTGAAGATTAGAGAATTATCAAACAGAGTCATAGGCATAATCAGTCCTCCTAGAAAAACAACAAAAATTAAACATCCCACATCACCCTTCCATCTTGGGTCTTCTTAGAAACACATTCTATTAGTTTTGAACTAAGCAAGAATCTCATTCATAATTAGTGAAAATAATTCATCCATTATCAAACTAGAACTAGACAATCATCTTTTAGATCTCTTATCAATATCTCCTAGTTTAGTCATTTTCTTGAAAAGCTATCAATTAAGTTGTTAAATTAGTATCAAAATTTGTGAACAATTTTTCTTAGTGATCATTAGTATACCCCTAAGTTTATAAGTTCCCTATCATATTCCATCGCTTGGACTCATTAGTCTAGGACAAGCAAGGATTATCAATCAAAATCAAATCAAAATCAATATCTAGGTAACTATTGTCTCCTTTAGGTTTTATATCTTACATCCATGTATAAAACATCCACATTACAACTTTGGTTCAAAGATCAACTTAGTGCATCTCTTTTCAAATCAAATTTGAAAACAAAACATTCATTCATGCAAATCTCATCCAAAATTAGGTCATAGTATCTCTTTTATGCTAGTACAAATGAGATCCCAAGTCAAAAACAAAATGCAAAATCCTAATTTGAACATGACAAACACATTCATGGATCTATTCCAGGAAATAATAATGAAAATCCAAACATGGATGAACCAAGAGGTGTCAAAGCACCACTCCCACCGAGTCCTAACAATATTCCAAGCATGAATGGGTATGTGCAACATATAACACCTGAAGAGTTGGCTAAATCCCAATAAGATACTTATGCGACAAAACTAATAAACACAGTTCTAGTAGTTGACTTGGATCAATTCTTTTTAAGGCTTTCCCAACAAGGGGCTAGATTACCATCCACTTTCAACATAACATGAATTAAAAATGTCATCAATGAAATTCCACCCCTAACCTTGGGGAAACCAGTTCTGATAATAACATACCACCTTTAGGTATGTGCACAAAGTTTTGACACCAAAATGGCTCTTAAGATGCCATTTATTTTATTTTATTTTTTCTGAAATCAACAAAGTCTGATGTTCACAAGAAAATGAAGATAGTTACACTCAAAATTTGAAGATGCAAAAAGAACAAGAGTTGTAGTTCTCTTAATATACTTTCTAAGCTACTATTTTTTTAAAACATAATGAAGATTAAGGGTTTCTAAAAGGGGGGCCAAAAAAAGTGGTCTTGTTTTTATAAAAAATCAACATAGCATATGTTATGGCCTCCCTAAAAAGTTATTTTTTTTAGAATTTAAAAAATCGCAACGGTGAGAAATTAGCTAACACCATGTAGTTTATGCCATTTTGTTGGTGAATTTTTTAGTGAATATATAATATTTTACTAATTTTCAAAGTGGACACATCTTGAAAAGTTGAAATTTGAGTGTGCTCCCCTCTAAACTTTTTAAAAACTAAAAAAAAATAAATTCTTTCATTACATGTATAATGGAGTCTAGTTTCTAAAAATGTAAATTATTTCAAAATTTAATGAACAAGTAAAAATTTATACCCAAACTAACACATGTTGGTTTTTGACAAAAACAGAGGCACTGACAAGAGAAGTTATAGATGAAAAATATATATATATATGTATGTATGTATGTATGTATATTTAGATAGCCAAGAGAGAGCCTAACGTCATCATGATATTTTTATAAATTTACATTGAAAAATGTGCAAACTTGATGGAGAGCACGACCAAAAATGTGTGAAATTTTGTCACCTTTTCAGAAAATCATGTCCTTGGCATGAAATGGTCGTCCAACTCTTTGGGTTGGATGCCTAAGGAAAATCCAACCCAAAGGGTTGGTATTTCCCAATGCAATCCAATTGGCAAGCGCCAAATTTGGTGCTCGCCAAATGTGAATGATGAGTTTTTTTAATGTATTTTCTTTGTGCTTTTTTTTTCTGTGTTTGTTTTTCTTAGTCAATAACTATACATGAAATGTAAATTTAAGTATAAGTTGGGATACTTAATGATTTGTTTTATGCCGGATGGACGGATGATACTCTCGAGATCGGATATTAATTTGACCAATGGACTGACCTGATTTGTTTCGATCTTTTGATTTGAATTTCCGGAGTTTGATTTTATTTATCTCGATCTCGGTCTGATTCTCGCTTTGACGATTTTTGATTGACGGATTTTTGATTCTTTTTTCGCTTTTGAGTTTTGACGGATTTTTGATTTTGATCTTTTTCGAAAAAATCCAGATGCGCCAGATTTTGATTTGATCGATCGATCTCGGATTTAAAAAGATTTTGTCTGATCGCCTGATTGGCAAAGATCTGATTTGATTTTGATGCGCTGATGATCCCGACGCGAAGCGATTTGATCGCGCCCGCCGATCGCGGATGATCGATTGATCCTGATCGACGCAGCGCCTGATTGATTGATCTGATCTCGATTGATCTCGTCTTTGACGCAAAAGATTGATTTTTGATTGATTGATCCGATCTGATTCCGACGCCGGAATGATCTGATCGATCCTTGATGAGCGATCTGATCTGCTCGATCGATCCGCGCACGAGTCTTCGAGACTCGCTGACGGATTTTCGACTTTGTCTTTATCCTCGACGACCGCCTTTCTCCATCTCGATCCTGACGACTTCGATCCACCTCCCCGATCTCTTTAATTTATGGAGCGAGAGAGAGAGGTAGGGAGAGAGAGTAGAGGGGAAATGGGAGAGAGAGGGAGGGAGGGAGAAGTGAGAGAGAGGTGATAGAGAAATAAGTGGAGAGAGAAGGAAGAATGTGGAGAGATTGAGAGAGAGGTGAGATAGAGAGAAGTAGAGAGAGAATGAAAAGATAGAGAGAAGTAGAGAGGGAAGGTGGGTGGGAGGAAGGAGAAGAGAGAGAGAGAGAATTCAAAAAACCATTGAGAATTTTTAAAGTTGCAAGGATAATATTGTCCTCAATTAGACCCCTAGTAGACCACATTTACAATAATAATTAAATGATAAGCCAAAATTCCTAACTCGTCCTCAATTCCTTACTCAAATGAAAAAACCAAAATTCCTAACTCATCCTCAATGGTCATGAGATAGTTGTGAAATAGATGGAAAATAATTTGATTCAATTATCACTGTCTTCTCTATGTATATTAATGTACACACCTATTCCTTATAATTAGTGAATAGAGAGACAAGTGAGAAGAAGAATGAAAAAACACAACACACATCTATTCTAACAAATATTATATCAAACTTCACATATATAAATTTTATGTTATATTTCTTGTAGATGTACCTCTATTAGAGATATGTAACAAGATCACCACTAGGATATATTGGAAACTTATTGTATTATTTTTATTTATCCTTATAGTTGGTAGTGTGCATTTAGTTCATGCAAAACTTAAGATCTATATTCAATAAACCTTTTTTGTGACTCATTAGATAATATATATATGGAATTTTGTTTTTGTCTCTAGTGTTGCAGAAAAATTGATATATTTTTTCATAAGTTTTTAAGAAGATAGAGGACTAATAACTATATTAATTTTATTTAGAATGGGAAAAAAGAGTAAATGGGAATCACTAATTGAACTATATCAGCAAGACATTCCCAACCAAGGAAATCATTTCTCAAGTGAGGGCCTTGAATGGATACTTATTGGAGATGATGGAAATATGGACTTATGTGTTGCAATCCCTCTTGAAAGACTCCCTCACTTTATCAAAGGAGAAGGTTTACTAGATAGTACAAAAACAACATTTAAATATAAATATCATACATAGAACACATTGGAAGCTACCGACCACACTACCAAGATATTCTTAAGGTTTGCCTAGATTAAATATAATTAATAAGCATGTATATATATACATGCATTATTTGTGTGTATAAATAGATATTGGATTGCTTTTGGACGTAAGGATAATAGAAATAAAACTGAAAACATGAAAAGGATATGAAGGTTTACCCAAAAAAGGGGTTGTCAAATCCACTTTTATGTTAGGGTCATGTATGGTAGACTATAAGTTGCAATAATTAGATATAATGATTGGAGCCATTGTGATGCCAATGGTGAATTTTTCCATGGAAGGGATGACCCTTCTGGTGATCCAATGAGCAGTTTTGCACCAAGGCTATCGAATGAATCCAAATCATATATTGAGTCTTTATTGCTAATGGGTGTGGGGATCGACACAATATGTGAACAAAACTTCTGAGACCATGGTTTGAATGAGTTGATGAATAAGAGGGATGCATATTTATTGAGGAAAGATGTTTTGAATGCATGGAAAAGAGTACACTCCATTCAATCCCAAAAGAATGAAGATGATGCAAAAAGTGTTAGTTTGTGGCATGTAGAGGAGAAAGATAACTTCTACTATAAAGGACTAAACAGGTCATAGAAAATATTATATTTATCGTAGGCATTCAAACACCATGGATGCGGGAAATCATGGTCAAGCATTCACACAACTCAATTATTGCAATGGACTCAACATTTTCTACAAATAAATATGGTGTAAGTAAAACAATGCTAGCTATACATTTATGAATTTTATTTTATCATTGGTTTATTTATTTGAAAATATTAATTTATCAATGTTCTATTCATGTGCATCATCTATTATATACCTTTCTTGTTTTTGATGAACAAGAGGCTAATGTACCTATTGCATGGGCCATATCCTCAAGAAATAAAGTTGAGGATCTACATGAATGACTAACAAAAGTTTATAAATGAGGGAAGCAATGTCAAGAATATTGGAATGTCAATGCATTCATGATAGATGATGTTACTGTAGAGATTAAAGAAATTAGGTTTTTATTAGCCTCAGTTTCTATATTTAAACTTCAATCAACTCATTATAATTGATTAATATTTAGTTTATAAAAATCCATATTTCATAATTTACAGCTTAAACTAGTTTGAATTTAATATTTCATTTTTTTATAATGTTACTTATCAAGTTTTATAATGTAACTTGTAGATTATCCTTTCAATGCAAAGTACTTTTATGTATTTGGCATGTACATAGAGCATTGCTAAAGAAATATATACATGTAAGTCAATATTTAATAAAAATATGTGGAAAATTATGTGTTTGAACCCCATATATTGATACGATCTTTTATAATATAGGTATGCCAACAATAAGGATGTTGGCACAAACATGTTTGATAGATTAGGCAAGATAATGTATGCAATGAGTGACAATGCAACCATCGCTACTCAACTAATAAAAAAAATCATGGTGAGGGTTGTATTGGTAAGTTTGTCAAATTATTCATTTTGATTTGTATGCATTTACATCGTTTAAGTTATTTTTTATGTTTAATAATACATTATTATGTTTTTTGTATAGAAATGTGGGCAAAAAAATTTCAAAACTTCTCTTATGTAAATCAAGAAACCAATGCTTCCATAGAATCATACCACATCCACATCAAGAGCTATTATCTAAGTGATTGTGCTAAGAAATGTACAAGGAGAATGAATTGACTTATCCATACGCTTTTTCATAAAGTAGAGCCATTTTATAAAAAAAAGGTATTTGTAGTTATCTGGATTTTTAACTAACTTTAAAAAAGAAAGATATACATTACTACATTAGAGAGGTCCAAAAAATACCCAATACAAATTGTTATGCATATGATCTTCCTCCATAACACATACACAATAAGAAGTCAGTCTATTCCAATAAAATGGTATCTTGTTTGGAAATTTGAACTAGATTTACATGTATGTGATTGTCAGTGGGAAAAAAGGGGAAATACATGCAAACATGTGTTGAAGATTTCAAATCTCCTAAAGAGAAACATAACAAATGAGCAAGATCAAGTTGTTGTAAGAGTAATTTAGCATTTAAATATAATATTTATATTTTAATGACTATTATATTTTTTTCTCAAAACTAATTAAAATAATCTTATTGAATTAAAGATGGTGTTACTCCATTGGTTGTTGTTGATGATGAAGATGTCAGAGGAAGTTTTAGTCATTAGAATAATGCCACTAGTAATGTTGATATGATATTTATAATATTAATTTTTATGGTTCTTAAAATTTAATCAATATTTTATTTGTATTATAGATTATTGTTGTTGGCCCCATAGTTGTTGCACCAAAAGGTTGACTTGTTAATGCTCAACACAACTGCCAAAGTTAATGGATCCATGAGAGGCGAGGAGTCCATGCCATGAATCTCGAGGGGAGCGTTGACTAGCTGCCAACAATCCCCCTCGCTATGCAAGATGAGGGGATTCAAACCCAAAACCTTTGGCTTTGATACCAATTATTGGCCCCACGATTGCCATTGCACCAAAAGGTCAACCTATTAATGCCTAATACAACTGCCAGAGTTAGTGGATCCACGAGAGGTGGTTAGTCCATTTCATGAATCCCGAGGGGAGCACTAAATAGCTGCCAACAATTGTATTCCACAAGAAGATTGAGATGTGATTGGGATTGTCATTGACGAAGACCAAAGAATTGGTAAATTTCAATATCACTATTTTATTAACAAAATATGAACAATTTTTTAATATTTTTTTGGACTTAATCTTTATTATTTTTATTACAGATGGTTGTAAATCATCTGATGCTTCCAATGATAACTTCCAAAATTCTATTGATTATTTGAATTTAGTACTTCAAGATTTACCAATTAGAGCATATCAAAAACATATCTTTAGTCAATGTGTTGAGAGATTTAGAAACAATCTCCAAGAATCTCTTATTTCTTCTAAACTTACACTGATCCTTGGCTTAGAGGATATGTCTATGAGATGAATATCACCATGGTTTAGTCCAAACAATATGTGTAAACATCATTTTATTCATCAAAGAAGCAATGCCATCCATCAAGACTTGAATGAAAAAGTTGAGGACCATGAAGAATTTTAGTTCCCCTCCATAGGTGGTAGGAAGCAAAAGAAAAAAGGTCTCTAATTGTTTAGGCATAGTAATACAAGAAGAAAGGGTTATCATTAGAAAGCAACATAATGAGTATATTTATTCAAAATTATTTTAGTATTTTGCATAACATTAATTATTTCTTTTACATCATGTATGTTAAGAATATGTCATTGTAGGTTTGAATGAGCAAGAGAATAATAGAAGACATCGATTTCCCTTTTCTATTGATCCAAACCAAACAACAACCAATGAAATATAAATTATTCATGGTAATTTTCTAACTACTAAATGTATTCATTAATTAATTGAGATATTTCCCAATTCATATTTCTAACCAATTTTCTATAATTAATCAAATAAATAGTAGATAAAATTTGTGAAACTCAACCATCAATGCTCAATTTTATATTTGGCCAGACATTTCAAATACCCATTCTAGGTAATTTAGAATTTTAATATTATTTTGATTAAGTATATATTGCACTGTTAGACTTAATGTTGTATCTATGTTGATTTATAGAATACACATGTCATTGTAGCTATAGATGATCAACAAAACACTGGGCAACATAGGTTACCATTTTTTATTGATCTTAATGAAACACCAACAACAATGGATGTAATGCAAGCTAGAGATGGTAAATAAATTATGAAATGATTTTCTAATGTTTTTTTATGTTTAATTTTTAAATCAATTTAATAAAGTTAAACTATGTAATTTATAGGTTTTGATGACATTGCAATGGAGGATCATGTTCAACACTATTATGGATAATCAAAATTTACTGTACTTTCAAATTATATTGTATATTTACAAAATTGGCTCATTGGCCTAATTATAAAAAGTATATTGATATATGTTCATGAAAAATGGTACAATCTTGTGTAAAGTTAGGCTTGACATCCCTTAGAATTAATCCATTTATCATTTTATGCATTCACCTAATTTTCTTATTTATCGCACTTATTCATACACCTACTTCTATATAGCTATTAGCCACCTAGATTTAATAATTTAGGTTTGAGAAGAGTATGAAGTAATTGATATGATATTCTATAAAGTTAGGCTAGATGATGCATGTGTTTCTTGTAATATTTAGGTTTGAGAAGCATATAAAGTAATTGGTTGAATATATAATTGCTTACACATTTAAGTATTCAAAATTCACAAGTAATAAGGATGATGTTAGGAAAATACTAATAGTTTAACATGCCAAAGATTTAAAGCAACATACTACTCATAGTAGACATCTTATGGAAAATAGATCAAAATATCAAACTCAACTTATGAAAAACACACATCAAAGTGAGATGAATTTTTAAAACAATATGCCAAATTGGGAGCATGAAAAGACAAACACCATAGATTAATCAAGCACAAAAAAAATAACAAAAACTAAAATACAAGGTTTGACTATCTCAATTGTGTGCATTACCACCATTCATAAAAAGGGTTAAACAAGTAATGTAGCAAGGAAATATAAAAATAATTTAATAATGGAATGAGATCCACGTATAGAAATCCAAAGGTGGTACAACATGTGAAACTAATAATTATGGAGGAAAAGTGGAAATATCCACTAAATTCAAGTTGATGGAAGATGAAGATCAATCCATTATTTAACTATTAAAATCTAAAAAAAATAAAAAAATCCATACTATATAATAAGGTTGGACAACTAAAATAAATTTTACTACAAGGCACATGCAAAATAGACTTACATAAAATTTTGAATTTGGATAGGAGTAGTAGCAAAAAGGAAGAGGAATAACAAAATAGGAAGTTTAAGAATATAGAGTGTTAATAAAGTAACTATGTTAGTAGGAATAGGGAGACTATAAGGCTAATGAAAAAAGAGTGAAATAATAAGGGTCAACAAAAGTAATAAAGTACAACAAGATAAGGTAGGAAAATTTTAATTGCACCAATATAGACTAGAAGACATGAAACGAAAGGTGTGAAATTAAAAATAATCCCTTGAAGAGGGAATGCCAAACTAGAGGGTAAAAGTAAAGGCACAATGTTATAAGAAATAGAGAATTCCCTAATGTGCATAATTATTTAGTTAGTTAAGAATTGTGAGCTACAATGAATGTAAAAAGACAAAGGAGACAAATGAAATAGGAAAAATCACAAAGACCTAGGACTGTGGGAGAATGAGAATGGAAGAATGTGTATAGGACCGATAACTATGAAGTGATAACAAATATGACATATTGGAAAAAATTATATACATGATAATAAAGGAAAATGAATGAAACTCCACAATACAAGGGAATGAATGATATTTTGATGGGATAAGCAAGACAAATGATGCAAAATTGATTTTGGGATAATTTTGTTCAAATGAATAATCTAAGGTTATAGTCCCTAAGAAGGATTTATAGCAATAAATTGAGATGGATGGATTGAGAACTAAATTAATAGGAGTAACATATATTATTGTTAATGGGAATAATATAATGGGGATTAAAGTAAGCATTCAAACAAGATTCAACTAATAGGGAAATAGAGATAAAATTTGGTTCAAATAGAGTCTAAGAGGGCAAAGAAGGAAAAAATTGAGATAAATTTACAATATATGTGTTGTTAATAAAGTCCTCCATATTGGTAGAAGAAATAAATAGGACAACCCTTATTGATACGCAGTTCATAGGGTTCAAATGGATAAAAGTTTGGACATACATAGGTCAATGCATGATCAAAATTAGGTGGACCTAATGTTTCCTTAAATTACCTCCATGTCATAAAATTTCCCTAATTCTTGAACCAAATTTAAGAACATCTCTAGATTTGTTTCATATTTAGAATCAAGGACTTCAAGCTTAACTCTAGTCCCTTGGTTGGTTATTGCTTCATTAAGCCTTTTTATGGGATTTATGGATCCTGTTTGACTTCTTCAAATTTTGAGTTCCTTCTCATAATCTTCACAAGGAAAGTAGGCCTCAAGATCTTACAACCTTCTAAGCACTTCCTCATCCAAATTACCTCTCTACCTTGCATTCTTTTGACCTTTCCTTCCCTAGATCACATGGTCTCTCCTCTAGGCCATTTGGTCTTTTTATTTGATACCAAACTAATGGAGCTCTACTTTGGAACTGTAAAACCTTTGAAATAACCCTAGTTTAGGTGATGAAATATTCAAAAATGTATTTCCAACAATAGCTAATCTTTTATAGGACATGCTCTACTCCAACATGATATTCTAGATTTTAACCTAGAAATTTATAAATAAAGGGAAAAAATTCTATTTTTCACTCACCCCTATTTGGAGCAGCTTATACATAGTTAAAGAAACAACAAGAATAGTAAACTCAGAAATAAATATAACAAATCTAATTTATATTTTTGAAAGTGAATGACAACATTCCTTTAATTACTCATATAAAAGGACAACCTAGAAAAGAAGTATACAAAGCATGAAATATATACCTACAACAACACTACAACTTAAAAAAAACAAAAAAAACAAGAAAAAAACAAGAAAAAAAAAAAAAAAAACAAAACAAGAAAAAAAACAAAAAAAAACAAACAAAAAAATACAGAACTCTAAGATAAGCTCAATATCCAAATTCCTGCTTTTTGGTGAAGCTTTTGGTTCTCTCCAAGCAGAACATCGGCTTACTATTCTTCCTGTTTGTTTTCCAATATTGTATAAAGAGAAGTATTGTGTGCTGCGCTCTGTTTTTTTTTCTGATCTCTGCTGTCATAAATTTTCTGATGTTATCTTTTTTAACCGTCTGTCCTCAAGATTTTTCAGTTTTGGCCTTTCTTTTGTTTTACTTTTAATTGAGGAGATAAATTTCTGCGGTCGCTTTTACTAGCCTTAACAAGCGATCATTGAAAAATTTGCAACTTAGTCAATATTAATAAAATTTATTGAAAACATCGTAGGTATCCTTTTGGGATGTATGATGGCTGTGGAATTCGGAGAAACCCTAATATATAAATTCATGCAAACGTAAATCTTCAAAATTATAAAATTTACAAAGAATAATGATATGGTTGGATAATAAACTTGAGACATTCGCTTGTTTTATTTCCGTCCTGTTTCGTGTGAATGCATGCAAAGTTTTTGCAGTAGTTATCTGGCGTTGAACTGTGCATTAGCTTGTAACATGCATCCCCGGGGCTGTCCTCAAACTGGAGTATAAATGATTTTTTTTGTGTGTATATATATATATAGCCCAAAACCGTAGGAACTGGGAGCCATGCATTTTTAATTCATATTAATAATGTTAAAAACTGCTGTCCACTTCAGCTTACATGGTACTGTTTCTAATTTTAGGCAGTTGGATTAAAAAAGCTTGGAAAGAACTGCAAGTTTAGAGAGGCTAAAAATCAATCACTGCTACATATAATTATTGACGATACAGATTGAGAATATCACATTAATCCAGGATCTCTTCATGACCATTTGCTATGTAAAAAACTTGTCACGCAAGGCAAGGCGGACATAGAAAGGTTGGAAAGGAGTGCAAGAAGTTAGAGAACAGCTTAGAATGGAGGACATAATTCCAGGCCTTCCTAATGAAATAGGGCGAGAGTGCTTGTTAAGGGTCCCATTCATATATCATCGCATGCTTACAAAAGTTTGCCAAAGCTGGAAGGCTATGGTTAGCAGTCCTCTCTTCTATCAAGATAGAAAACGGTTGAAACTAAATGAGGAGGTGATATTTGTAGTTAGACGAGCAGGTGATTATCGCTATGAAATGTGTGCTTATGACCCTAAGCAAGATGCATGGAGTATATTGTGTGGCATTCTTCGAGATGAAGGAATTCCAACTATGCTTGCTGTGAATCAGAAACTGATTTCAAAACAGAAAAGGAAAATTGTGGCTTATGATTTTTGTTCTAACAACTGGTCCCAGGTATTCTAGTTACAAGTTTTTTGTTGTCTTGAAATTGTTGTAAAAGAGTTTATCTTATCTTCTTCTGAATTTTAACTGATTTATATACTCTTCGGTCCGATTCTAGATATGACAGTGTCTTTTCAGCATCTCCAGAAGGATATATATATTTTGCTGGAGGGGATTCCAACAGGAGAACAACACTGTATGATGTAGATAAAAACAAGTGGGAATCTCTTCCCAATATGAACAGATCATGGATGTTTTATTCTAAGAGTATTTTTCTTGATGGACAGTTTTATGTGATAGGTCAACCGAACAACATTGAAGTATTTAATACAAAGACTCAAGTATGGAGTTGTTTGAAGTTTAAGCAAACATGGCGTGACGGTGCTCTGATAATTGCTTTTGGGAATCTATATTCATTTAAAAGTGACGGAGTGATGAAATACGATTCAAACAAAAATGTGTGGAGGGTAGTGGAACCTTTACCAAAATTCCTTCTTCATGTTTATTGGGCTACTGTTTGGAATGACCAGATTTTTTTGAGTGGTTTAATGTACAATAGAGTGACTAAAATTGTTTACTATATGTATCGACCTCCTACAGAAATAAAAGTGTCTTCAAAAAGGTGGATTTCTATGAAAGGTCCACCGAATTATGTTAATTCTACTCTTTCAGCAACTACTTTACTAATCTAGAGACAAACTTCTTTTTATGTAAATATATAAAAATTTGGTAAATAATTTTATCATTTATATAGTTCTATTTGAAATTACATGAAATTTTATTTTATTGATAAAATTGCTTTATTATTAGTTTTAGCTATTTTTCATTTTATAGCAATGATTTAAGAAATTTATTGTATATTTTGTAGTAATAATATAATAAACATTAATCATGTAGGTTGCTGCAAGAAGCCCCTGTCCACTCCAAAGTCAATCTATCCACTTCTTGAGAAGTCTGCTTTGAGAAAGCATAGGCCAGGCTTCTCAATGATTTCTGTTTAAACCTGCAAATATCAAAATCTCTTTCCCTACTTTGTCTTGGGTACTCAACAACAATTATATGAGCATCAAAAATCAGCTTTTCTCTTTTATCTAAGTCTATTTGAATATTCTTTTACTCTGATATAGAATTTTGACACAAGTTTGCACAATACGTTTGATTTTGATTTCCAACATTTAAATGGTTCTCTAAATGCAGATTTTTTTAATTTCATGGAGGCTTGCACTATTGACAAGGAAAACTGTGCTGCTGCTGCAATCAGATTCACACAACATTAACCTCACTCTAACAAGTTTGAATATTCATGTGCTTAGATTAGCATCTGAGACAATTGTGACTAATAAATATGGATATAGAGAAGCACAAACTGCATGATGTATCAATTTGGAATTTGAAGAATTAAACATTGTAGCACTACTTAAAAAAACAAATTATCACAAAATCAGCGCAATAGGATATTCATTACTACAATCTTTAATTGCTACCTACAGGAAAATCTATATTTCAGCCTTCAAGCTTTAATATTACTGTCAGAAGGCTTTATTTGTCAATTGCATAGAAAATGAAATACAAACCTTACATGTTGGATTCAAAGAGAGAATTCTTTTCATGTATTTGTTCCCTTGACCTAAGCTGCAGTACAGGGAGACTATAGGTCCTTTTGACTTCTAATACAGATTTGATTTACCCAGAATACAGTGCTCTAATATGACAATAAAATAGTCATCTCAGTTGCCCAAGTCATCTCAATTGCCCTCCTTTATTTGTTGACTCCAATGTCTGGGTCTAAAAGAATTAGGTAATCACCAGACAGCTGTAATGGTCCTTTAAGGGGGTTTATGCCTAAGAATGACCACCTCTCTAAGAAAAGGGGTCATACATCTCCATTTTAGGTTTTGGATTCTATTATTGTAGAATTTGGTTGCTACTATTGTAGCTTTTGAAAGTTTTCTCTGAGATGTATCTGTTCATCTGGAACCTCTTGCTGGTGAAGCTGGTTTGTGCTCTGGTGTTTCAGAGTTTAATGTTTACTGTTTTTTCTATCTCATGACCAAACGAAGTTTTTGAAACTTGTAGTAATTGTGCAATTCTAAGGCTTTTGCTATTTTTGGGATACTTTGAACTGTAGATTGTCCTCTGTTATTCAAGTTTAACAAATTGATATCAAATTAGTATATATTGTATTTGAAATATTTAAGGTAATTTTGTTTAACATAAGCAAGATATGTCAGATTCTGAAGTTATATATAATATGTGTCTTTTGTAGATGTACCCACCCAACCCCCAAATCTAGCATACCATACCCATACCTGATTCCAATTCAGCGACTAAGAGTCTTTGTAGAAATCCTTGGTCATCCATGGTCGGTTAAAATGATTTTAATTTTCTTTTCACTTACCTTTTCCATTTGTGCTATGAAATCCTTAAAAACATTGAAAGCATCAAATTTATTCTTAGCAAATTACACCATTTTTTTCTTTCTATAATCATCTATAAAGGTAAGATTTAATACTTTGTAACTCCAATACACAAGGGTGTGATTGGACCACAAATATCACTATGCACAAGTTCTAATTTAGTTTCAGCTCTCCATGAGGATTTATGAAATTGATTTCTATGCTGATTTCCAAGCATACATGCTTCACATATAGCATTGGTTTTTACAAGTTGGGGAGATCAATAACCATATTATACTTTTCCAAGGCAATCAAGCTTTCTTCAGACAAATATTCATAGTCATATCTTAAATGTCACATTTTATTGATATCAACAGATTGATTTAAAAAAAGCAGATTGCAGAGAAGTAGCCATGAATTTATACATCCCATTCTCTTCTATTCCTACTACAATTTGGTAATCTTGCTTTTCGTTTCTAATAAAGCATTTTTCTTCATCAAATGCAATATTCAGATGCTTTTTGTTCATTTGAGATATAGACAAAAGACTCTTTTTAAGTCCAACTAGACATAATCATTTCCTAATTTCTTTATCTCACTGTTCATTACAATTGGTATAATCCCTTGTCTTTTTTGGAGGCCATGTGTTGATGCTCCTGAGTTAATTAACCAAACATCCTTGGATGTAAAACCTGTAGAGAGGGCACCACAAATTTTGAACCTTCAGTGTCTTTGCCTGGTTTTTCTTCATTAGAATTTTCTTTACTGTAATTTTCACTTAATCTCTTCTTGTGTGAAATATCAGCCTTCCTGACCCACCAATCTTTGGAAAAGTGTCCTGGAATGCCACAATAATAGCAGAATATTCTTCCAAAATCTTGCTATTCTTATGAAAAGCTCTATTTCCTCTTCCATATTCTTGTCGTTCTATTTGAAAAGATAAGTCTGCTTCTTGAAAGACTTCTGCCTCTAATTTGCAGTCTAGAGGTAAAGTCATTTTCTAGATCTGATTTCCCTTCAAAAGAATTTATCCTTTTTTTTGCGATGAAGAATACTTGCACAAAGTTCTTCAAATGTCATTTTGGTTGCTTTTTCCGTTTCTGAGAGATTAGTTACTAGCTTTCCATATGATAATGGAACTTTAGTCAGAGTAGGCTGAACAAGCTCCTTATAAGACAAAGCTTCACCCGCAGTTGCTAAACTCTCCCTTCTTTTCTTCATTTTAGCGATAAAGTTTGAAACTTTATCACTTTCTTTCATCTTTATATTATAAATTTGTTCCTTGAGAAAAATAACTCTATCGACATCTTTTTGTTCAAACATAGCTGCTACCCCAGGCATCTTTTGCTGAATTAGTATTCTAGCCATGCCTTTTTTTATAAAGATAAATATAAGAATTGAGTTGTTTCTTGTTGCTGACATAATCTGTTTTGAACCTGATGGTCACCATCATAAACAAACCCTAAATCCCTATATGGTAAAAACGACAGGAATAGATATATTTAATTTTAGGAGTAGGACAGAAAATCCATGATAAGACTTATTCAGGAATCCTCCAGATTGGCGATGCACACCATAGACCTTGATACCGCAGTTGCTATAACCCTGACTGATGCCAACCATAATAAACAAACCTTTAATCCTTGCATGGTTTAAATTAATAGAGAATAAATCTTTTGCATATGTATTTTTAGTTTTAAGACAAAAAATGAACACTTAAACATAAACCTCTTTCAGGAATCCTCAACATTAGAAAGAAGAACTCACTTCTCAATAACTGTCCTGAAGAGGATCTGAGTAGGGCCACAGGACCAGGTAGACCTGATTTTCCCCTTGAAGCACTATCAGAGATTACTCTTAAGCAAACCATCAGGAGGCTGTTTACGTGATGAGCCTACTGATCGCAATACTCTTTTTATGATTATCCCATCAATGGTGGAATTCAAAAGAAATAATTCTCTTGATGGATTAATTGAGTATGAAACATCCTGATCATGTTGTTGAGACTTGGGCTTGGCAAACTTTCTGCAAGCTGTTTTGTGATTTGGACTTGGTGGAAAAACTTGGTCAATACTTGGCAAATAAAAAAATATTAAATATGAAAAATGTTGTTAATAGTATTTTATGAAAATCACTGTGTTTTCCAGAGAGTCAGATCATTGATGGGTGGGAAAGAAGGCTGAATTGCCTTGCATTGAGAACACACTGATGAAAGAAATGCAAAAAATATTCTCTAACAGGTTAAGGGTAGTCCTACGCTGTTGCTGCTTTACATGAGCAAAGTTGCAGAACAGGAGGTCATTCCTTATTCCAAAGTGGAAAGAAAAACAAGAGAAGATAAATAATGGACATAAAACAAAGAAAAGTGGATTATATTTTGCATAGTTTGAGGACTCTCCGAGTCGTGGAAAAGACTCTTGGGACTCCCGAGTCCTAGGGCTCACCGAGTCGACTCGCCAAGGACTCCCGATCCGAGTCCTGGAGAGTCTAGGCTAGGATTCCCGAGCCCTGGCAAGTGACTCGCGCGAGTCCTAGAATCGTACTCCCAAGTCCCAACTTAGGACTCTGGCATCGCCTAGAAATAATGAGTATGAATGTTTAAAACTTATTTTTTGTTTTTTTTTTTCATTTGAAAATTTGAAACTATGAGTATGAATGATGAAATTTCAAATATTGAGTGTTTGAAGATCATATAACATGTGTAATATTTGAATTATGAGAAATTGATAATCAAATTAGGTTCTTATGTTCTCTAACGACATTAATTTATTTTAGTTTTTTGTAAAACTATGGTTTTCTTCTTTGTTGAGTCCTAGCCGAGTTTTTCTACGAGTCTGTGTCGAGTCTCGAGTCCGAGTCCTATTCTGGGTTGCCGAGTCCGTGCTAAGTCTGAGTTTTCCAACTATGATATTTTGAAGGATACTAGATTACAGGAACTTAAACATGATAGTTAA